>JAOWBH010060785.1:0-24124 GCA_028566215.1 Silene coronaria
TGGTTCAACTTTATTCAAGTAGCCACGTTTCTCAAACACGTCCTTTAGGTGTGACTTTTAGGGACCAGTTGATCACCACCATACGCATCCGTATGACAATATGCGTCAAACTTATCTAGTAAGCCAACCGCTACTGATAAATGTTAATCAACTGGCTAAAACACAAAGTGTACCCACGTGAACCTCGAGTTTTATAAATGTTACTCGCACTAAGCTGTTTAGGACACAATCCCCAACACTTTAAGCCCGACACGTGAAATTTTAATTCATCACCTCTGAAATTTTAAAATTGAAACTTTAAGCAATAACTTTGAAATTTTAATTCACTACTTTTGTAACTTTAACTCTTACATTGGAAAATTTTAAGTCACACTTTTAATTCTACAACTTTAAGCCCGACAATTGAAATTTTAAGTCACACTTTAATTCGATAAATGTGTAACTTTAAATCGATATTGTGTAACTTCAAATTAATCAATATAACTTTAATTGATAGTGCATAACTTTAAATAGTTATATGTGTAACTTTAATTCGATAAATGTGTAAATTTAATTCGATAGTGTGTAACTTCAAATTAATCAATGTAACTTTAATCAAATATGGCGTAATTTCAATTAAGATATATTGTAATTTCAAACAAATAGAGTGTAAATTCAAATAACTAGCAATACTCAAAATTTCGAAACCTCAATGGTAGTCAAAAATATTACCATTGCGACGGGCTCGAAAAAATAATAAATTTAGGATTTTATTTTGCCTTAATCGGAATCCAAATGAAGATTTACGAAGTTTTTTACGAAACCGCTTGTATTTTACGCGGAAATTAAATTTCAGATTTCAAACTATTATTTGGAGATTTGAAATTGAAATAACATAATAAATTAAGTTGATTAGAAATAGAATATAAAGGTAGTATCTCGTGCTTTGTACGGCCGGTTTGTATATTTTGTTATTTTAATTGTAATAAAAAAATATAATTATGTATAATGACGGTTTAACATTTTACCTATAAATAAAATAGATTTAATTTTTTTAAATACATTTTTTTAGGTTTTAACTTCATAATACTTGAAATACAACATATAAAATATGGTGTATTTAATTAAAATAAGAGCTAATTAGGTATAATCGATGTTTATACTTCATGTATGTAAATTAATTGCAAATAATTATAAATATATATACTCCGTAAAATGTTTTTCTCTTGTTGACATTTGTCCTAAGTTTAACACAATTTTACTTATAAATTGTTATTTTTGTTGTGATTATTCAAATGCACTTGTTATCACAGTGTATTGTTTACATACGTACTCGTTGTCACACTATTTAAACCCTCCCAAAATCTATAGTGTCCTTCGGTCTTATATATAGAACATTTATCGCACTAAAATTTGTTCATTTTCACATTATAAAAAATTATGTTTTACTCCCTCTCATCCATTCCAAAGGTTACATTTACTTTTTGGCACTATTCATGGTTGTTGAGAATCTTCGCTATTATTCATAATATATAAGAGAAAATATAGTCATGTGAGATCTTGTTTGATTTATCGTCATAAATTCTACATGAATATCAATTTTTTATAATTTTTAATAATGTGTAACTAAAGATATTCACATTGCAAAACGTGTCTCGACAAGTGTGATAAAGCAACTGTAACATTTGGAATGGGTGGGAGGAAGTAGTAATTATCATTCTTTTTTTAATAAATATAATGAGTCTTGCAAATATATTTTCCATGATAGATATACCAGTCTAAGTTTCTGAACTTTCTCAAAGTGTTTTATTACTAATAAAATGCAATGTATTGTGAAATACTCACTTAAATCATATATATACGGAATATCAAAATTTTCAGTAAATATAGCGAAAATTATACTCAATTGAAAGCATTTTTCGTGATAAACGTTATGAGTTACATTTTAGAATTTTTTTCAATTTTTTTTTTTTACATAATTTAGATGAAGTCACCATTAGGGTATTTTAATAAATAACATGTATTAAACTGCAATTAATGTTCTACAGAGATTTATGTATCATTTATTATGTTCGTATTTAATAATTAGTTATAATTAATGCTTGTAATTAAGGTTGAATATGACACGTGTTACAACCACAGCGTTTCAACCCAATTTTATTTATATATATATAAGATAAATTAAATGATCTAAAATTATGCGCACTAGTTAAATACAAACAATTTAAATGAAAGTATACCGACTACTATTAAGTGCGGTTAACTAACTATTCATAAAAGGCTAAAACCGAAAAGAATTATTCCAACGGTACTTAACATAATTAACATTGAAAAATACATAAAAAAAAATTAGGTACAAACTTTATACTTGGTACTTTACTACTTCTTGGTAAGCCATAAAAAAGTACAAACTTTGTCCTTAATTAGAATTAGACGGTAACTAGACTATACAACCAGTTGTAAGTTAGATGTTAGTAAGACCGTCATACTTTGTTGAGAATTAGAACGAAGGTGACAGGCCTAATATCCTGTTTAGACATTTCCTCATCTATCAGTTTCGCATACGTATCGAACAAATCATCAAGAATGTCTTCGCCAAAATGGTGACTGATGATCGATTCCTGTATAGCCCTCACCGTTTTCGCAACAGCTGTGCCATAGTTATCTCTGTAATTTTCATCTCTTTCAATTTCAAACATTTCGAAACGAACCATTTTAAACGAACCCTCTTTTCTCACTTCTTCCTGCATTTCTTCTTTCGATGGTGCGTAGAAATGAACATCATAAGAATTCAGCTTTTCTTCTGAGATTAGTCCCTGTACGCATTCATCATTGCATAGCGGATTAGTAAGTCTCGTGTAAAACGATCCTTCAATATTTTGTTGTAAGACTACCAAATACAGATTACTACTGGTACTCAATCTATTGTGTGTTATGTAGGTGTCGACTAACCCCGTCAGCATTAAAATCACCCTTATGACTTATCATAGCTTCGTCGTTTTGATCTCAATACAATAATCCAAAAAAAGTGTGTGTGCAGAATTGAAGTGCTGAATGACAATGAAATACCTTAGATACAAGAATTCTGAATGATTGAGCAAGAAGTTGCCATAAAAATGAATTGCCTCTATCGATGTGGCTCGTGTTTTCCCTACCAAGTAAGACCAACACCATTCTACCTCCATTTTTAAGCTCTTGTGATCTCAGTCGAAGAAATCGCGAAAAATCATCCTGAAATTGTTGTACATACGCTTGTAATATTGGCGCAGGGCTCTCTTTGCAAATGTAAATACAGCCTTTGTTCATGGACTCTCCATTCTCATCATAAATCCCGTTCGGAACCTGAAAACTTACACAAATTATGCATTTAAATTTTGTAAAAATGAACAAATGATTAAGGCAGAAGAAGTAGTTTATCTACTCCGTATATAATAAAAGTAGTTAAAAGGCTAGCTAATACAATAAAAAAAAATTCCCATCACTTTAACTCATTCTACATGTGATTTATACACCTCATTCATTTCTATCATTTTATCTTTGAAATAATAATTAAATCTATACAATATATTTAAAACGCTAACTAAAGTATTAAATTTCATTCTAAGTGAAATTCTTATAATTAATTTTATTTATTATTTGATTTTTCACCCAAAACTATATATTTTTAACCCTTGAAAAACAAAAGGAGGATTAAATAGGAAAATAAATAAAGGGAGTTGGGACAGTTACAGTACGAAGTATTGTGTTATATGTTTAATTTTCATAATTCAAATCCTATTGTATCATTTATCATGTTTCCAAATAATTCTAGTTTATACTAGTATTAATCAAAAGAGAGAAATTTATACAAGACCCGTGATTTTTCACGGGTTTCAAAACTAGTTTAATGTTGAAAAGGTTTTGTCAACATTTATGTAAGAGTTGAAATTTTATTCGATCTTATATTCTAATGCATTATTGGTCGAGATAACAATCTAACTCCGAGTCTCCAACCACATGAATTCCATTTAGCCAAAATTAAATGGGTGAAAAGCTTATCTATTTAACTTCGCAAATTCTTATTTCAGACGGGAATAAAATGGGTTAAATGTGAATTTTGTCATTAAATGGTTACATTCTATTAAAAAAAGTGGCGCCATTTAATTCGTCTTATTTCAAACTGTAAGCAAGACTTTGATTTAACTTTTGCTATTTTGCATCATCTACATGACTACATCTTACCCTATTACCCTAGCTAGTCTATTTTTGGTAAGCTCGCCCCCATTACGTTTCTTGTGTTTTGATGGAAGTCCTGGAAATTAAGGGCAATTTAAAGGGTGTAGCATCAATACAAGTTGGCTAGTGTTTAAATTAAGTGGTCTAGTACCCAATAAGTTGGCCAATTTTCCAACTTACATGCTATAGATCGTGTATATGTTTCTTCCCAAAAACTTTAGAGAGACAGTCTCTCAATAGCTTTTACATTTGACAACAACAACAAAAAAAAAAAAAAAAAAACTCTTATCTTCCTCACACGCTTCAGTTAGAGCTCGTGATATGAAAAACTCGAGTTGATGGCACAATGTTACTAATTGAAACGGTTATATCTATATTCTCTCGGATTAACTAATTGTTTGACAAAATTTCGAGTGTTTATGAAGCCGATTCCACTATTTTTTTCAATGGCCCTTCACCTGCACCCTTGACTTTTTCATTAGAGTCAATAGCTAACTAGGCAAAATAATGACAACGAGAGAATGTCAATTGATGCTATTGAGTTTCGGTATTAATGAATTATATCCCCTCTGAATGCATAATGTAGGTCTTACTCAATCAAGGAGAATTATATACGATCCCCGTGTGCATATGAAAGGGTAATACAGAAACTCTACCTGATGAAACGGTCTTATCTTCTTCAATACAAAATAAAGTGAAACAACTTTTTATAGACGACGGGGTGGCTTGCTCTGAAGAAGGAAAGTGTTAGATCAAGTCTATCTAGTCTAAAACGTAGCTACCTTTAGAAAAGCATGATGACAAATTGTGTAGTTTCACGAGCAAAAGTAACTAACTTTATCACTAACGACAACTTATTAACCCATCCAACTTTCAATCCTTACTTTTCTGGATTCATCCATGTTATGTTACCAATGTCAAAGTTTCCTCACTCCGCAAATATCCCATTAACTGGTCAACTTATCAAGTTCTAACACAATTTTTCATTTCTAACGGTTTTTTTTGGTCAAAACCCAAATGTAATCATTTTAATGAGAAAATGTGTTCATTATTTAATACGTAATATTTTCCAAGTGATTCCTTTTTATCTTAAAGTGATTACATTTGAGTCCGTCACATGTGAAATCAACTGATTGATAAAAGCACGTAGAACTTGTTCAATTGGAGGAGTAAGGGGGGCAGTTTGGAGTAGGTTAAGAGTTACTTTTAGGCATAGTTAGTTGTAGGACATCTCCTTGTTTTTCTTTTGTTTCCAAAAGTAAAGAAATTAAGTCGATACCCTAGAATATGGCCAATTCATAGTATCTTTCGAGCGATAGAGGGATGAGAAAATCAATCTATCAATCAGTTTATAATATCTAATGAATGATAGTTGAATAAGAAAGTTAACTATTTTCAACTATCACGGGAAAATTAAGGATTTGTTTGATACGTCATTTCAACTAGCTTATTTGGTTAAATTTTCAGCTAACTAGTCAAACCGTTGTAATAATATCAGCTACCAATTTTCAGCTTAGTTAACAATTTTCGGCTAATTTTTCATGTTTGAGTTATCTTTTTTCAGTTTCAGCTAACTTTTTAGCTAGTTTTTATTCAAAATAGCCTAAGTAAACATAATAATCAGTTCATAGTAACTCATGAATATAAAGTAATATGAAGATTGAAATGGTGAGGAGGACTGGACTCATTGGAGTATATATATCCCATAATAATTTGAGTGTTTTCCCATCTTTTATAGCTACAATAATGTTGTCAATTTAGAAATTCCTGACACAATAACTAATGCGAAACAATATAATTAAGAATTTGCATCTTTCAAAAAGATATTTTCACGAACATATTTATGGTCAGAATCTCACTTAAGACTCTGGCCAGCAGAGCAAACAAAAAAACTAAATAATTAAGCAAAAAATATTGTTTGTAATATAGTCCTTCCATTTTACTGAATTCTAACCGATTAATATTAATAACTACAATATGATCTCATATTAATGTGAGGGCAAATAAGGAAATTGAAAAAAAAAAACAATTTGGACTTACCTTAGAAAGCCAATGCAAGCTGTAGGAAGAGTAGACAAAGTGCAAAAAATTTGGAGGGAAAACAGGAGCATAGAAGGAGCCAGGACAAGCTGCAACAAACACAGATGGACGAATATAACCCTGTTGATCACTTCCTTTTACTTGCTTAGAAATATCGTTTTGGTAGAATTCAGGCAAAGCCTTGAATATGGAATTGAAGTCATTGGTAGGGAGATCGTTAAGGTAGACACAAAGTTGTGGAGGCCCGTTATTTTGAGCCTTGTTATATGCATTTATCACCGCGTTATATAACTCTTTTATTATCGATAGTGAATTTGAACCGGTAGAACATCCCAAGTCTGCTACCGCCAGGTTTTGAGGGGTTGTTGTTAAGTATACCTCTTGAATTGTCTCCATTGTTATTTGTTTTACCATTTCCGAGGCCTTCTTCTGCAAAAGTACGTCAACTAGGTCAACAAATATTCGATTATTGGCTTAATTCGCTTGCATTCACTATATTTGTACTCTGAATCCATGTTTTAGCTGATGAATTGTCAATAAGGTATGGATAATAAATTACCAAAAAATGAAACAAACATCAAGTATGTGTTTGGTGCATTCTAAACTCATACCTTATACCAGAATTATGTGAACCGAGATGATACAAAACGTAAAACAAAACAATAAGAATGGAAAGACAAAAACCTGAAGATTTGAGTTTTTGGAGTAGCTACTATCATCATGTCCTCCTTTCATATGAAATATTTTTTCTATATCCATTATTTTAGTTTACTCTCTGTTTTTCTCAGACTATTAATTAAGTGATTTAATTTAAAATTGTGAGCAACTTTTAGTTAGGAATGTGAGTGTGATTGCAAATAATGTGTAGAACTAGTTGGGGGCTAGTATGCGCAAGTTATATAGTGCGCAGTTTGGCAACATTACCTTATTTGTCATCATTTAATTAGGCTTTTTTAAAAGGTGCATGGTTTTTTCATGAAAACAAATTAAGGTGAATGGTTTAATTAAATAGAAAAGGCTCTTTTAGGAGCCTTATGTTGATAATTATTTGAAAAGAGGGGAATGAGTCACTTATTTGCACAATATTTTAAATAAAGTTGCAACTTGTCCATGGAGATGCAACATAATATTGCCCACGTAAGTACATAATACTCCCTCCTATTCACTCATTTTTTTCCTTTCCATTTTATACAAAAAATAAGGAAATGATTTTGGACCACACAAAACACCCTACCTTACATGCAATTGAATTTGGTCATATAACACCATCCAAAAAAGAAAAGCGAGAAGGAAATGAGTGAATAGAATGGAGTACTATGTAAAATATGAAAGTATGGTTGTCAATTTTAGGTAAAAACTTAAGAGTAGGTTTTCCGAGAACCATTTTATTACGAGATCAGAATGATATAGCATGTACTAACTACACAAAACTAACTGGAATTATTCTCATACACTTTTTTCTTTGATGAGCATGATTAATTAAGGATATACTAAACCGGGACAATCTCAACTTGGGATGCAATAGGCTTGAGATATATAGGTTCAGAGTTGTTCCGAATTCAGGCTCAACTCCTGATCCTACATCGTTGAGAGTGTCTACAAAATTGAAGACCGAGTTCACATTATCTTTTTTTTTTTTTGAAATCTAACTAAGCTCGGTAAAAGCAAACTCGATCGATCCAAGTTGATGAGGTCGGTGAAAGCAAACTCGAACCAAGCATTAGCCGAGCCGATTTCAATGATTTATTGAGCGAGCTCAGCTCATTTACAGCAAGTTTAGGTGATTTACATATATAGTTAAAATGGTATTGTAACTAAAGGATATCATAGCCATCCATGCTAAACGTCACCATCTTTTTTTATCATGGAATGGGAGTCAGGTAGCGTTGATACGACGGACCTGGAATCCAAACAAACGTATAACGCGACACTCTAAATTTTGTAGGAAAAAGGCACGCCAAATTTAGAAAATAAAAATTAAAAAAATTAATATACCTATTAAAACAAAGGGAATTTGAAATCTTTTATATCCAATATATAAAATTCTATCCTCTATACCACATAGTCAAATTACAAAACAAGAATCAAAGTGATATAGTCTAAAATTTAAATATCAAATTTTACAAACTCAAATAGTTAGTACTAGAGTATAATTTAATTAGTACTCTAATAATTCTTTATTTAGCCCTTGCCTATTTTGAGGGTTTTTAAGGTGTTTGTAGCGCTCTGCTCGATTATGGAGGACGTCTTCCTCTGTCTCATTAAGATTATGCTAAAATGATGAACTCGCATTGAAGAGCATCTCATCTTAGATGAGAGAGCGCTAAAGATAATGTTATTGTGTCCAAAAATAATTAAAATAGGAAAAACTAGAAATTTAAAAACTAATTTTATGTTTCTTGAAAGTCACCCCCTCCTAATTGGACTATTTCGCCCAAAGTTGTGATATGTAAAGTACTTTTTGATAAAAAAAAGTTAATTTTAACTAACTTTTTCCCAACTATCCTAGACTCCTAGTTACTAATTGTTCAATTTCAGCTCCTGAAATTGTGAAACATCACTTGGTCACTACCTACTAGCCTACCAGGAGTTACTCCCTTTGTCTCGTTATACATCACATGTATTATATTATTATTATTATCTTTCGACAATGTCATTATAATATTTTAACACACTTTAAAAATATCTTAAATATATGCAAAATATTCTACCATAAATCTTTTTTTTTTTTCAGGAAAGGATCTAAAAAATTGGCAGTATAAAACGAACACCGTATAAATGATAAGTGACATATTGAAGAAGGCAAATTCTCATTTGTGACGGAAGCTTGTGACGGATACCATTTACTCTCACAAAATATCCAACAAGGGTAAGTGGAGAAGCACATGGGGATCCTACCCTTGTCCCCTCTACCATTTCCTCTCATAAATGATCCATCCCAAAATCCGACCCGTCACAAGGGAGACGCTTTAATTGAAGAAATCCCAATAAATAGCGATACAAAATACAAAAAAGAGAGTAGATAGGTGCATGAACAAATTAAAGATTTGGACCACATAGACAGAGACATAGACATAGGCAATTAGGCATAAGAAAATGAAAGGTTCCGATGCATTAGGCAACTCTTTTGGATCCACTCATCAAGGCCTCCGACTATCCTGCATTTCTGCTCCCTTTTTTTGCGGGAATTGTTGGTGATTTAAGAGTAATTAACGATTCATTTTGCGTAATTAAGTTGATTATTAGATGGGTAATCCCTAAATAATATAATACGAGTTTGGGAAGTACGGAGTGTACACTTGCATAATTTAATTGCGGGATTACGGTTTATTTATCGTTCGAATAACTATGACGGGGTCTCTCGAACAATCATAACTGTTCGGAGTTTCCTTCCCTAACCGAAACTCTTGTCTATATAAATAGACAAAGAGATAAGATGGATATGTCACACAATTAATAAGAAAGAAACATAATACATTTCCATCTTTGCATCTGATAACGACAAATATTCATACAACAACATATTTCTATATTACGTATCTGTATTTTGTGCCAAAATTCAGAGGGAACATCGTCTTATCTCAGTAGAAAATTCGACATCTCCCAGGCACTAATAAGGGACGAATTATTCTATTAGGAAAGGTCATCCGATTCGGTGTGGTTCTTCTTTGTTTGATTCTCGTTCGTGTATTTGCAATAACATCTTATGCAGATGACGATTCACATGTGTTGGACTCGACATCTAAGAAACGTGTCTCAAAGGTTCGATCTCATTCAAACAATGGGATCGCTCGAGAAAAGTCAGGACACCTAGCTTCGCCTGAAAGTGAAGATGATTATGAATGTCGTTACAATAAGGGCGAGCCCTATTTTTTTACGGAATTCTCTAACTTATCCATCGACGGGAGAACAAATTGTGCTCAAGATCGTCACTGTCACATTTCAAAGAATTATTACTACATCGACAACAGCCGATGTTATCAAGTTGGTGAAAATTCAAATGGCTCTGGGAAACAATCGGTCGGTCAAATCAATATCCATGAGTGCCATGACCGCTAGTCTATCAGTTTAGTCAATATAACCATTTGTAATTTGTTCAATGACCTACATTGCAATTGTAAGATAAACTTTATAATTTCGATAATGAAATAATTCCCAAGATTCAATATAGATTTGAATTAATTCAACTCTTCATACAAATATAAGTCGAAATAAAGGACTAACCTTGATTTATGTCTTACAAACGTACTCAATATAATAATAAGAAGTATAAATCGATTGATTCTCCTCCTTAACCTTTACCTTTAAAGTTCCTTGATAATGGAGGAAAAAACTGTCTCTCACCCTTTCACTTTTCTTGATGTACGTATACTCTATTTTTTTTTTAATAAAATTTATGTACCCCTATCATGTATGAATGATGGGTTACGAAATACGAACCTTTTCGCATAATCAAACCTGATCATACTTTTTCGTGAAAGAGGATTAATATTAGGGTAAGGTAAGAGGGAATAGTAATTCCCGGACTTTAATTTAATCAAATTAATCAAAACCAATCCATCATTGTGTCATCTTTTATATTAAAGTCACCTAATATTTAAAATGACTTAACTTTGTAGGAAGTTTAAGTGGTCAGCGAGTCTCTGTAATCGCTTTGCCTGATTATTAATATGAGATCCCTTGCATTTCCTGCACAAAAAAATGTTTAGGTAGCCTATTAAGTAGACTGTATATATAATAATATCGTCGAATAAATGGATTACAAAAATTTCATTTAAAATAAAATTAAATGGTTTAGGTACCCAGCCTTTATTTAACTTTATCTTTTAATTATAATTAATTATAATATAATATTTTATGGATTATTAATGGATTAAAAAAATGCATGTGAATTAAAATTAAATGGAAAAAATGCCATGTGAAATAAAATTAAATAATTTAGGTAACCTTTTAAGTATATTGTATATAGATAATGAGTCTTCTAGGAAACACACATAGCTTGCTATTCTCTCTTTTGATCAGATGTAAGAAAGTTAGGTTTTGTGTGCTATTTTGGACCATTTTCTCGAATACCTGAATAATCGTGCAGGCGTAATGAGTCAATAGGCTTTATGAGTCTCGACACTTATGTAAGACCGACTCATACTCTTAACTGGTAAATTAAATACATTCATATGATATTCACCTCCTGGATCACTTTATATTATGCTTTACTTCAATTGATAGCCAACAAATAAACACAATTATTATTAACGACGAACATTATTCAATTTTTTGCATTTTAGTTTTCTTGACATGTCCGATGTGCCCACTAGACATATGCCAAAAAAACCGTTAAAATATACTTTGAAAAAAAAAATGTATGGAGTATCTTTGTTCTACATCAGCCAATAGACAGGGGGTGTTGAACCATTAATAATTACGAGACTACTTCACATTAGATTGCTATTATATCAACAACTAGTCACAACGACGTGAAACTATGTTGATTGCATCAATTCAATTACATAAAATATCAAAGTATGGTGGTTGACTTCGACCACAATTGACAAGTTCCGTCCCAGTCAATTGTTATCATTACCAATTTGCCGCTATCATCTAATAATTTTACCCAAATTAAAATTAAAATTGAGAACGACATTATCATTCTTCCATGGATAGATTTGTGCATGTTCTAGTATCACTTTTGATATGTCAAATTTTTGTCAAAGTTGATGCACAAACATATGTACGACGCGGTTGCGAGGTGGATTTAAATTACACCACAGGCAGTGTAGCTGAGAAGAACCTCAAACTTCTTCTAACCAGTCTCGAGTCAAAATCTTCGGATGTCATGTTCTATAACTCGACAACTGGGGACGCTTCGAATACAGTGTACGGCCTGTTTCAGTGCCGAAATGACCTTAGCCATGACGATTGCAGCGCATGTGTTAAGCACGCGACCAAATTGATAACAGAGAATTGCCCCTTAAGTAGTGAAGTCCTAGTCTGGTACTACGAGTGCATGTTACGGTATGCTAGCCGTAACATTTTCGGTTGGTATGAAACATTTCCCGGGGCCTTTTACACAGCCATCACCAATGTTTCTAATTATGCTGAATTTGCTCCGATCCTAGAGAAAACAATGAACGACCTCATCAAGAATGCTTCATCTTCCTCACCACATTTCGCTTCACACACAACCGATTGGACATCGTCTGAGAATTTGTACAGTTTTGCACAGTGTACCCCTGATATCGATCGAACTGGCTGTAATTATTGTCTCAAGAGTGGTCTAGCTCAATTGAATCGATGTTGTGCTAAGCGCCCCTGGGCGATGGTGTTCTTACCCAGCTGTCAATTGAGATACGATATGAGTCCGTTTTTGAAAGATCAGTCGAACCTCAATAAAGGCGAGTCATTCTTTCTTCTTCTACGATGTTTTTCATTTTGGAAGAACTAACTAACACTACCTCCTCTTATCCAGCTCCACGAGAAGTCAAGAAAAAATCGGTGTCGCTGGCAGTTATTGTACCAATAGCTGTTTGTGGGCTGGTTGGATTGATAGTCCTAGTAATTGTTTTGTGGATATGTTTGCGACGTAGAAGGCCTAAAGAAACGAACAACGATGGACCGTCAGCATCATCGATCAGGCTCCATGATGATACCGGTAAGTCATCAATGGAACTTGTAAACAAGAAAATTTTACGCGTTTGCGATTATATATACTAAAGAAGTGGATAGATTTCTTACAGATACAGGATTTATGCAATATGATTTAAACACACTTAAAATCGCAACAAGCGATTTTTCAACTGAAAACACGTTGGGTGAAGGAGGGTTCGGACTTGTTTACAAGGGGACACTAGAGAATGGACAAGAAGTAGCCATTAAGAGGCTCTCTCATGGCGCCTCTGGTCAAGGTACTAAGGAATTTCTGACAGAGGCGCGCTTTCTAGCCAAGCTTCAACACAAAAACCTCGTTAGACTTGTCGGGATTTGTTCAGAAGGGGAGGAAAAACTACTTGTCTATGAGTTTATGCCTAATTCAAGCGTGGATCGGTTCTTGTTTGGTAAATATTTTCTTACATTTTCGTATATAATTGTGTCAATTACTCTTATTTAGAGATCAATATATGGATAACTAGCTAAATCATTGACTATTTAATTTTGATCGTTGGCTTGTTGCATTGTGTACAAAGCCATTAACGTATTAATTAGGCCGAATTTACGATATAATTGTATTACTTGAACTGTAATTCATCCTGAATTATTTGTCCTAATTTTACTATACTCTTTTCTTATTGCTTGCTACTATAGATCCAAGATATAGACCGGTTTTAGATTGGGCAACGCGATACAAAATTATAATGGGAATTGCGAGAGGTCTTCAGTATCTCCATGAAGATTCCCGGGTCACTATTGTACATCGTGACCTTAAACCTGCAAACATATTATTGGATGAAAATATGAACGCTAAGATAGCTGACTTTGGGTTGGCAAAGCTCTTTGGAGGTTCACATAAGTTTACGAGCACAGTTCGCATTGTGGGAACACAGTATGTATATCCTCTTAAGTACAAAATATTTATGTTTTTTGGTGTTTTCTATAATGTGATCAATGTAATTCTAATGGAGAAGATTATCCAACGACTATATGCAGAGGATATATGGCGCCAGAGTACATAATGACAGGCGAGTACACCGATAAATCCGATGTCTACAGTTTTGGTATCATGCTTTTGGAGATTGTAAGCGGACAGAAGAACAGAAAGCCTCGTCAATCACCCCAAGCAGAGGATCTATCAATTGAGGCAAGTTAATGCGCTAATTAACCGTATACAACATACACATCTAAATTCATATAATACTCACTCCGTCTCAGTCATTTGTTTACCTTTGATTAAAATTCCCCCGATATTGAACATAAAAGGTAAATTGATGACTGAGACAGAACGACTAGTACAACATTTTGATCGTACATTTATGTATTAATACATTCAACATTATGAGGAAAATGAAATGTTTTTTTTTGTCCTTTAAAAGGCGTGGAGACTATGGAATGAGGAGCGGTCATTCGAGATAACAGACCCAATGCTAATCGATAATTGTTCAAGAAGCGAGGTAATGAGGTGCATTCAGATCGGATTGCTATGTGTGCAAGCAAATGCAGAGGAAAGGCCCACAATGACAGCGGCGGTTCTAATGCTGACAGGTTCTGTCGATCTTCCATTGCCATCTTCACCAATGATGGCCCCCAGTCAATTAAACATTCCTATTGCTTTCAGCAGCAGCCAACAAAGTGACATCGATCAGTATTCCATCACACGATCCGGTGTAGACCAAGACTTATACCCGAGACCAAGATGATTGCTAGTTCAACTTAGCTTGAACATTTCTTGTTTTAAATTGTGTAATGTCGTTTGTTGAAGATGTAAACGAACGTCAACTTTATAATAAGTGGAATGGGACTACTCAAGTGGTACCTTAAATACATATGTATTTGAATTAGTCCGTTCGCTTACAATATATTAAACGGTACGACATATCTTTACAGTACAAGATCATTGGAATATACAAAAGGATATCAAGGACTTGTATTATGTTTGTCGAAGGTTATACTTTATGTTCATAACAAATTATTTACAAAGGACAATAATTATATTGACCGGGACAGAGGGAGTATCATTTTGGTGTTAGAGCTTAAACTAACGATAAAAATGGATCAAACTTCAAAGTAAGATCATGTTTTTTGTGCGTGGCAAGTTCGAAGCAACGACCCTTGAGTGGTTAAGCCAGTCGTTCAACTAGCGGCCTAGGGCTATAATTTTTCGTTTGAATGCATAAATGAGGCTTTAGTTATATTAGAGTATTGAATACATCTACGACGCAGCCATGTATTTTCATGTAGCAATTTGCACAAAGAAGCATAAGAAAGTTCTACTCTGATTACAAACTTAGTGTGATAAAATTTCTAAGGGAGGACTTTGAAATTTCATTTTTCCATAATGCAGTTCTTGACGTAATTTCCATACATCCGAGCACCACTAACCGCGTATATATAGGAGTGTTGAAGGTCCTCGAGTCATGTTGTAGGGCCATTTTTCGCAGTTAATACACTATACCGCCAGTTGTACCAGTTGTATGGTGTAGAGTTCTGCACTAAAGTTTTCGAATTTTGTTTTAAAGAATCTGAGTTGTAATGTAAAGTATCTAAACTTACCTACTTAAACATAAAAAAAATAAACTTTAAACAACTCAGAAAAATTACACATAAACTCGAAAAAATATATAGTGTTGTACAATGCTTATTATACAACTGTTGGTATAGTAGTATTTGTGCATTCTTCGTGGCTACTAGCCAATCGACCTTTCAATACATACACCTAATAATCTAAGTGGTATGCAACTATTCAAGTGGTACCTTGCATTGTTTTCAGAAAAACTGTCTGTTATCTTATGAAAAAGACTCCAATATTTGTGTAATGTCGAAACATTTTCAAACGATTTAATCGAATGCATATACGAGGTAATTAAATAGACTTGTAGCTTTGAATACGTATAAGAGAAAATTAGTTATTTTTATGTAGCTCTATTCACATCTATCATGCAGAAAAATGTTTTAAAAGGGACGAAGTTAGGTTCAAATTCTACCTCGAACCGAAACATCAATATTACCTTAATTCCTATAATAGTAATTTTTTGAGAAAAGGTTATTGCATATACTATTTTTCCCAAAAAGTTCGTCTTGTACATGGCCTAGCTAGTCAGCCGCCTGTGCTTAGCTTCATCCATGTTTCAACTTTTAGAACGGACTTATATATGCTAAAGGACTTATGGCTCCATCAATTAATGAATTTTTTTAGTGTTACAAATTTCGTATCAGGTGGATTTGGAAAAATCGGTTTCCTGGCCTTAATGCAATTTTAAGCATATACAGGAGTAGTGTTTGAGTCACTCGAGCCATGTTGTTATTAGATACCATTTTCCAACGATTAACGAGTCGATATTTCCGTCATTCAATACAAATTATCCAACTCGAATACAGCAAATGAAATAATTTTTCAAAGCGTATAATCAATCAGAAATGTATTATTTTTTCAGTCACCATTTGGATAGGTTATTTGTTGTACACAAGCCAGTAGAAATTATGTTGACCAAATTAAAAGATTACTCTAATAAGAAGAATTAATCATACATAATCATTTACATTGGTTAACATTAGAAAAATTGATAAACTATGGTGGTTGACTTTGAATAATGCAACAAATTTCCTTAGTATATATTTCATATAAACATTTAATCAAAAATCTTATTAATACCTATATGACATGAAACATTTTTATAATTCTTTCAAAATATAGAAAAATTATCATAATTTCATTTCCATGGCAAGAATTTTTCTTGTTTTGATATCGCTTTTGATTTTTCCATTTTCGATCAAAGTTGATGCGCAATTAACATACGCGTCACCTGGTTGTAATATATTTGTTTCCAATTACACTCGTGGTAGTGCATTTGAAAAGAACCTCAAACAAGTATTCAATAATCTCAACACAAAATCATCTTCTCTCAATTTCTACAATTCCACGGTTGGAACGGGTTCCAACAAAGTTTACGGCCTCTATCAATGTCGTAGTGACCTTGACCTTGCCGTTTGTAGTGCATGTGTTAAGGACGCGACCCAAAGAGTAACACAAGACTGCCCTTTAAATGGGGAAGGTATCGTATGGTACTACGAGTGTATGTTACGATATTCTAATCGTGACATTTTTTCTAATCCCGAGTCAGATATTTCTTTCCAGCAAAGTACCTCGGCCAATGTATCAAACTATAAGGTGTTCTCTCCAATTCTAGCAAGTACAATGGATGAATTGATCAACAAGGCTTCGTCTTCAAAGCCACATTATGCTTCAGGCAGAAACAGTTGGGCATTGTCCGAAACATTGTATAGTTTCGCGCAATGCACTCCTGATATTGATAAATTCGGGTGCAATAGTTGTCTAAGGTCGGCTTTATCTCATGTAACCGAGGCTTGCGGCCAGAGTTTGTCTGCCGTTGGATTCATGCCTAGTTGCCAATTGAGGTACGCTACGAGTGCCTTTCTGAACGATCCGGTGCAGACAGGTCAAGGTGAGTTACTTCTTGTTTTGTTGAAATTTTCATTTTCGAAACATTACTTAAAATTTCATTACTGTAAAATCGCCTTTCATTTTTGCTTCGCAGATAGCAAAAAGGGAAGGTTGGCAATGACGATAATCATAGCGATAGCAGTTTGTGTATCGGTTGGATTGGTAGTTGTCGGTTTTATTGTGTGGATATGTGTGCACCGTAGAAAATCTAAAGACGCGAACAGTGTACTTTCAACATCATCATATATTCTTCCTCTAGCTACGTCATCACCAAGAGGGCTACGAGATGGTACAGGTAAGTCATATAACATACGAATTATGTCGATTAGCTTGTTTGATTGATTATATACGGTAATACGACTATGTTGATCGGCTTTGTTGAAACGACGTGCTTTCCATGTCGTTTTGTAGTGACTTGGCAAAGAAAACAACATCCATTAAAGTATACTCAGTAAAGTTGAATTGTTCAACTACATTATAGGGACAGAATATTGTTAGTTGAGATGAATTTGTATGGATATTGACGTCAATGGCCTATTAATTATACCTTCTACAATTAACATTGAAATATTTCCGAACTTCCGGTGTACAAGAAATTCTGAAGACCGTGATGTCCTGAATTTAAACGGTCTTAGCCCATTGAACAAAGGTCCTTCTTACTAGCGTGTTAGATCTGGCAAACGGGTCAACCGAGGGTTGTATGAAACCGGCTCGGGTCGGGTCATTCCAAGTTCGGGTCATTTTTTATTCTTTTATTATCAAGTAATTTAAAGGATAATGATTAGTTTGCAACAAGAAAAATTGGGTCGAGTCAAGTTCGTTCAAGTCAATTTGGTATTCAGGTCATGCTCGGGTCCTCAGTTCGGCTATCGGGCCAGGTAGGAGTCGATTTATTTAAATCGAGTCATTCGAGCTGGGTCAGTTTTGCTATGTCTAAGCTTGTCTGATCGCCAAGAAACTATAATTAATTTTGCGTGAAAAAAAAAAAAAAATTACTTGAATTGATTGACACGGATAACATGAAATTAAATTTCTCAAGAATTCAAACTTCTTAAACTTCAAGAAATTGCTTACATAAAATCCCTCTAGATATGTGAGCTTTTCGGTGAAATTCCAATCCCTCTAGATATCTGATTAATATGAATGACTGAAATTATTATGATGTAGGAAGTAGTTTTGGAGATACACAATGTCTGCAGTATGATTTCAACACACTCAAAGTAGCTACAAGAGACTTCTCAGCCGATACTGTGTTAGGTCAAGGCGGGTTTGGTATTGTTCACAAAGGGACGCTTGCAAATGGACAACATTTAGCCATTAAGAGACTCATTGGTAGTCCGTCAGGACAGGGCGCCCGAGAATTCATGACTGAAGCCCGAGTTCTAGCCAAACTTCAACACAAAAACCTTGTCAGGCTACTCGGATTCTGCTCCGAAGGAGATGAAAAACTACTCGTTTATGAGTATATGTCTAACGCAAGTGTGGACCGGTTCTTGTTTGGTAAGAAAACAAACTTTCGACAATTTTATGTTTATATATTCATATCATATTATCTGTCTATGGATCATTATATGGCTAATTAGCATTGTCATATTGGATTAGCAAAAGCTTGATTCGAAATTGTTCACTATATCCTAATTTCGTTGTTGCGAAATTGTTGTGGCAAATACAATTTTCAAAATACATTTGTGAAAGCTTTTGAATCCCATTATTTCTATAATTGAACTGATTTTAATTTATGACGAGAGTTATCGCTCTTGCTTCACTGATTTTGTCTCTGTACGACGCTTCACAGATTCCAGAAATCGGCCTCTTTTGGATTGGCCAGCACGGTACAAAATTATAATGGGAATTGCGAGAGGTTTGCAATATCTCCATGAAGATTCTCGACTTACTATCATCCACCGCGACCTAAAACCCGGTAACATTTTATTGGATAACGAAATGAACGCCAAGATAACTGACTTTGGCTTGGCAAGACTCTTCGAAGGTGCACAAAAGTCCGCTAACACCGCCCGCATTGTTGGAACACAGTATGTCTAACAGTTTAAAATTTATGGCTACTGTTAAATTGGTTTCATTTCTTGTTTTTGTTCTTCTATATATAATCATATCGGTTTTAGGTTTCACTGTAGCCAAAAATTTGCGCTAGATATCGCTTTGCGCTGGGTAAAGTTATCGTTGAGGGTATGTAACTCTAATGATAAATCGTTAAATTTATGTATGTAGAGGATACATGGCACCAGAGTACCTGATGAGCGGGGACTACTCTGACAAATCAGATGTTTATAGTTTCGGAATCATGCTTTTGGAGATTGTGAGTGGTCAGAGAAATCGAATACCAAAAGAGTTACCGCAAAAGGAGGACCTCTCAATTCAGGTAAGTTCTAATCATCAATACTCCGAAGGTCACTATGGATGTTTGCTAATTGGCTAGAGTGAAGGTTGTTAGCATATACACGGTGTCTAGTAGACAATCTCAAGTTCGTTTGCAATCAAAGGCTAGCTATGTTCGATTATGAGACTTAGCCTTTGTGCCTCAACATGAGATCGTCTAGCCAACAGACAAACATCGCACGAGTGTCATTCATGAACCATAGAGTGCCATATTGAATATCTAAAACTACTCGTATTGAGGAAGAAAATCTGTTGTTTCGATTAATAGGCGTGGACTTTATGGAATGAAGGGCGATCCTTCGAGTTAACTGATCCAATATTATCCAACAATTGTCCGAGCATCGAGGTGATGAGGTGCATTCAGATTGGATTGTTATGTGTACAAGCAGATGCAGATGAAAGACCTATCATGACAGCAGTCGTTCTCATGCTTACTGGCTCTATCGATCTTCCATTTCCATCCACGCCAGCGATGTTATCCCATCATCAGTATAGCACACGTACTTCTCACAGTGGGCCGCAACCAAGTGATCTTGATCGCTTTTCGACCCAGTCTTTCAGCCAGCAAATCGGTTGAACCAGGATATGTACACAAAATCAAGACGATATTCGATAAATCTTTCGTCATTGGACAAAAAATGGGAAACTTTTTTCTTTGGGGGGAGTATTCGATTTGATTTTGATTTTTAATTGTGTAAGATGTGGTCCTATAAGCCTATCGGAATATGCGATGTTGTGTAATATGGAGTATGTACTAATAACCAAAATGACTCCTTAAAGTGATTACGTTTTTATAATTACTGCGTGATTTATGCAATTTTAAGTGCAATTAACATCATTGGTCCTTCAAAACCATTCTATTTAAGAACACTTAGAGACCAATGTTTAGGCATAACATTTCATATTTAAGGCCTTAGTGAACACCCATAACCTTGATAACTCCGTTGTTTAATTACCTATTTCCCATGTCATGAAACCTTTACTCGTAACTCGTTTGCTTGCATTTTATATGCATTTTCGTGTCTTAATTGTTTAAATTGCTCAAAACCCGTCTTTTGGATACATGGGTCGGTATTTGCTTGTTTTCATTGCTTTTATGGGATGAATGAAGACCTAGCCACATTAAACTAGGCTTGGAGGAAGCCTACAAGCCAATCTCATGCCCATTGACCCAAAAAAAGGCGGAACAAAGACCCCAAATGAAGAAAAACAGAGTCTGGCGTGGAGCTAGGAAGCACCGTGCGTATCAAGGCCAGGGAAGAAGGAACTGTGCCTATCTCACCGTGCCTAACCTAAGTCCACCGTGCGTATCAAGGCCAGGGAATAAGGAACCGTGTCAATCTCAACGTGCCTATCTCTGCTCAACCGTGCCCTGCTCCAGATTTTGCGCGCATTGAAACGACTTCATTTTATTCACTTTTACTTGTTTGTAACCTAGTATATAAGCCTAAATCTGAGATATTTCATCTATCTACCTTCATATTAGAGCATTTTAGAGAGAGAAACAACAATTTCCTTTGTAATTTGGGTTCCTTTCTTCATCTTATATAAAATATTCATCTTTCTTCATCATTTTTCATCCATTGTTCTTGGTATTCTTCATTGTTGGTATATTTCTTCTTTCTCATTCATTATTGTTGTCATTTGCTCATTTCATTATTAGTTTAAGTTTGAATAATTAGATTGCTTCTTCATAAAGGTTCTTCCTTTATGCTTAGTTGGTGTTAGCTTTTGGTTTAATCACTATTCCTTCTTCATTAATTTGTCTATTGCATGTTAATTAGTAAAAACCCTATCTTTATCATGTTTGTCATTAAAGGTTCAATCTATATCATTAATATGAGTTTAAAAATTATGAATAGTGAGTAGTCCCCTTTCTACGGTGCGATTAGGCTATGACATGAGTGATTATCCCAATTAAATAGTTGTCGGGAGGGGGGGGGGGGTGTTTACCAAGGGGTTCTGACTTGTTTATGTTTAATTTGGGATTTTCGTTGATTGTTGACCCTTGTCCAGCATTGAAAATTGGTTTGGTCTTTAGTTGACTACCCATATTTATTCCTTGTCTATTTGGGTTAAACCCGGAAGGGAGAACCTAACGAGAGCACCCTTGGAAACCGGTTTGAACTTCACCTTTGGAAAAATGGTTGGGAAGACCGGGAATCCACCGTAAGCTTATTGACTTCTAGCTATAGTCGACTACCTTGGAATGACGCGCGTTTTTAGGGATTAGACTATTCCTTAGGGGAGTCCGAATCATGAGCCCGGGAGGGAGGTGAGTCGAGATTACTAGCGTCCTATTACGAACCCGGGAGGGGGGTAATAGGCGAATTAGAGGCGTTTTCTCCTACTTGACTGCTCCTAGATGACTAATTAACGGAATTTAGAAGGTGATCACAAATGTTGGTAGCTTAATCGTGCCCTAGGCTTTTTATCCATTGATTAAATCATATCATTTAGTTTGCCGTCGTTTTTTCACTTGCGTTAGCTTAATTTCATTTCTTGTTGCTAGTTTAATTTAGTTAGTTGATTTCTCATTCAAATGTTTGTTCGACTTAGCTAAACACGAGAACGATAATAATTAGTACTCGACGATTTGCTCCTTGTGGATTCGACCTATACTGACCCTTACTACGTTAGTTGAGTATTTGTTTGATTAAGTGGAAGCGGCTTAAAAAACCACTTATCAATAACGAGAAAAAGAATTATACATCTGATATATTATACTCGTATCAGATTCCATATATAATTGAGTGTTTGTGTAAATTTTTTTTTGAGTTTATTGAATTTATAAGTTATATGTTGTTTTTTTAATGTCAAAAGTCAAAACAAAAAAATTTCTGAGCTTATACATAATGTTTTTGAGTTATATTACTTATATTGTAATTTTTTTAGTTTAATATTTAATTTAAATGAATGAACTCAAAAACTTTATACTAAAACTCTTAATTTTTAAAATAAAATTTAAAAACTTTATCTTAATGCTCGAAAACCACACAATCTGATGTAGTTTATCACGTATATAGTTCACTTACTGGTAATATAGTTTTGTCATATAAAATATATTTTTATTAAAATACATTTCAACGCATTAACTCTTAATTAATTTTTACTTCAAACTTTTTTTTTACTCAAAGCAAAATACAAAGGTGAAAATTGCAAATAAAATAGGGGTGTCAATTTTATATTAAGTAATATACTAAAAACAAAAAAACACTACATCGTGCATTTATTATAGGAGTCTAAACTTGTTTGTAATTAACTACAAAGAATGACGATGTAAATAAAAATACGTCGTTACTTAAAAATTACAATTTTGCCCAAAAAAAAAAAAAAAAATACTTACTCCATCCCAATTTTATTGTCCTCTTTCTTTTTGGGAGGATTTTGTGATCTACCAACTTTTCCCGTCAAATTAAAGAAGGGTAGAGATATTAGGTACTTTTATGGTGGTGGTTAATGGTTATAGTGTTAGTTAAGTATCTTGGGGCAATATTGGATAATTAAGTTTTTCATTACTAATAGGTCTCCCTTGTGAGTTGTGACGGATATCCGTCACAAGTTTGTGACAGGTCAATACCACTCACACGGGTTAGAAAAGATAAAAGTAAGGGTACCTAGGGAATTACAAAAGGCTGGTATTTATCTGTTTAAATGGGTTTTACTTGACCCGTCACAAGCTTGTGACGAATATTACCCGTTATAAATTAGAATTTGTGTAATTATATTGGATAAAATTTGAAGTGAATGGGACAATAAAAATGGATAAAGGAGTACATTTTAACGTAAAACCGTATTATATACTCCCTCCGTCCCGGTCATTTGTTACCCTTTGCTTTTGGCACAAATATTAAGTAATTGGGAGGGGACCATTTGAGGGTAGTGTTATTAGATGACAAGTGGACAACAATGATATTGGATGATCAAATAACCTATTAGAGGCAATGCCTAATATAGAAAGGACAACAAATGAATGAGACACCTAAAAAAGAAAAGGTACAACAAATGACCGGGACGGAGTGAGTAATAATCTTATATAATAATCTGCACAGATTAGAAGAAACATTCTTATCAGCTTATGATGACTGGAAATATTCATGTAAGTACAACATGACCTCAGACTAGTCTCTGATTAATAATCTAGAATGCAGGACAAAAACTTGAAACAGTTAACTTTGTTAAACGGTCTATTACTTTATTTACTCGTTTATTTTGTCACTTTATTTGATTTTTTCCATCATAATATATAATTAATTTAGATGGCCACTCTATAAATAATCATACTATACCACAATTATAAATTTATAATCATCGATTTTCCCTTTTTTAATTAGTTTTTTTACCCATTATTTATCAACATGCATGCTATGGTGAACTATATTT
>JAOWBH010060895.1:0-15081 GCA_028566215.1 Silene coronaria
GGTTTCGACCCTAAAATAACGGGTCCTTTCGGGTCGCGGGTCGTTTCGGGTCGCGGGTCAAGATTTACGGGTCCTTGACCCTAAAAAACCGGGTTGGGTCGGGTCGGGTCGGGTCATGTTTTAACAGGCCTATGTGAGACTATACCTGACAAACGGGTTAATTAGGTCGAGTTAATTCGGGTTTGTAAGAATTTGGTCCGGACCGGGTTGGGTCGGGTTAGTTGTAATTAAGTTAGACTCTATTCTTTCTGGCTTAATTTCACTCCACAAATTAACTTTAGTTCAATTCTGTTCAGTTTAGGTTAATTCAGTACAGCCGAAAAAAACCTGGCCTATTCAGGGATAACAGTTGTTATGTGGTAATAAACCTTCGGGTCGGGTTGAATTGAACCCTATAATTAAGTCGGGTTGCCTTTGAGCCGGGCCATGGTTTTTTTTGGGCCGGGCCAAGCCTAGAAAAATATCGGGCCAGGTCGAGTTGGGTCATCTGATTAGCTCTGCATAACAGTCGTTATGTGGTAATAAACATTCGAATCGGGTTAAATTGGACCCTATAATTAAGTTCGATTGCCTTTGAGCCCGACAATGGGCTTTTTTGGGCCAACTCCCCGGCCCAAGCCCAAAAAAATATCAGGCCGGGTCAGGCTGGGTCATTTGATCAGCTCTTCTCATGAGGCCGTTTTGCATGTGTTAAGTCGGTGTTATGCTTACTTTAATTGTAAAATGCTTGAATTGTGAATTTGTAATCAGGGGCGTCTAAGTCCATGTGCAGCCACGAGCGTTGGAATCAGACCTCCAATTTCGATCACCAAACTTACAAGCCTTATTGATGAAATTCAATACAAAACTTGACACCTCATTTTTTAGTGGTGCATAGGGCTTCCATTCGTTTTAAAACGCACCTGATTGTGATGATATATAGTCATGGTTGGGGAGTGGGGTGATAAGATCCCTATTATATCCAGAGTGTCGGATGTGGTAAATGGTAAATGGTAAATCATCCCCGTAATATTGATGAGTCAATGTGGAAAGCCGTCTTTAACTCTCCGCGGCCTGGTTAATCCCATACGCGCCTCTTGATACTCCTCTTGGGGAAATATGCCTTTAGGGGATGTGCACATTCGGAAGATGGGATATCGCTGGTTAAAAATGGTTCAAGTATGGGGAGTTTGAGATGCCATAAAACCACAGAAAATCGTAATCGGCCCTCTAACTATATGAATAGCTTCATTAGGGCTTAATTATTGTTCATTACTTGTACATAATAAAATTAGTTTAATAATATACACCAAGGTACAACAAATTACCTATGAATCCTACACATCCGCTTTACAATTAAAATTACATGAATTTTTCGACAAAAACTACAATTTATCCTCGACAAGGGATAAATAAGAGTAACGATACACAGGAACGTAAAACAAGAGAGAAAGGAAAGGAGAGTTTACTTTCCTCAAGGCAAAGATCGATCTTCATGCACCCTCCATCCAGAGACGGCTTTAAAATCTTCCATTTCCCATCTCTAGTACGTTTCAAGATTGGTTAACTGGCGTCATCATCAAAATGTCTTAACAACTCGGAAAGACTAGTAAAGTCTAGATATTGTCATCAATAGAAAAAAGAACAGACGGGTTAAGATTCTGATCCTAACTGTAGCATACTTATAATTTGACGAGAAGTATGTAGAGCTGGAGCCACACTACCGTATTAAACCAGGCTTAAACTGCTCCCGACTGAAAATTAACCTCTCGCTACTTCAACCCCATTGCCATATCCTGCACTTGAAATTTTTCATCCACACTACCGTATAAACCTGGCTTAAACTGCTTCCGACAGAAAATTAACATCTCGCTACTTCAACCCCATTGCCATATCCTGCACTTGAAATTTTTCATCCAATTGAAAATGACGGGATTTCAGTACTGCCATACTTACATAGAATATTATAATAATATATGCGAGGGTTACAAGGAGTATTATATTAATATAGTATTTTTTGTGAGTAGGGTGGTACTGAGTTTCAAATCACCGGTCAGCGCCAGTCATTTTGACCTAATTCACCTCTCTGAGCTTCTTGTTCAAATGTTACCTTCAAAATGTCAAGGAACTTGGCTTTGATCACATTGATCCGAAGTCCAAATTCTCCCAGGTGTACGGACCTTTCATACTTTTGAAAAACAGGCAAACACAAACGCATACTGCAGCAATGGCAAGCATCGAATGAATAAAGGGACGATGAAGCATCCCATAAGAACCCGGCGTTCTATTGTAAGTCATCATTGCACACTTGGAACATGAGTCAGGTTTCTTGTTTAATTGTAGGCTTGACCTTTGTCTCACCTCAGCACTGACCGCGGATTCAGTGATCTCATTTCCAATTGATACAGAAACTTGACGGTTTCTTCGGTCAACCAGTCTCTGAGCTACTAAACTGTTCAAAGAATGATCATTTCTCATAATAGCGTAAGCAGAAGGAGACTGTCCATTATCATCAAGAAGCGACTTCCAGCTATGCAATCCGGTCTACATGAAAAAATAGATTAAAAGGAGTATTAACATCCCAATAAAACTGGAAGCCTACTAAAACATCAGAATGCATGATTATATCGGAAAATATATTGCAGCTGCAAATAGCTAAATATTAACTCCCTCTCCGTGGTTTGAGATTCACGTGACAGACTATATTACTCCCACATTGGTACATCTCAAACAGAAGTATTCAGTTTTTCAGACAAGGGGTTCGGTCTTAAGATTAGGTAAGGGTGTGCGCACGACTCAGTGCCAGCACACTTCTCCAAAACAAAAACAAATCAATATATTTGTCATATGAACCTCCCTTTTCCACTCCTCGTAAGACAAATATCGGATTAGTAATGATCGAGTACGGATTCTATAACCATGTTCTTCAGTGTCATGTCTGCCACAAGTGTGTCCGCATAAGTGAAGACTCAAGGTAACACATGTTACATTGGCCGAGTTCGTAAAATATAAAATTCTATTGTTAATCAAAATGCAAGAAACCGTATGATATATGCAATTACCTCCATGGGATCATCAGTCAAAATATCTACGATATCATACGAGCCTGGCGTGCAAGCAGCCAAATGCAGAGGAGTAATTCCCCCTGGTCCTCTGAGATTCGGAGGAAAAACATGCTGATTGGAAGCACCATTGTCATAAGGCACCGAATAGTGGACGAGCATGTCGACCATCCTTTTCGACCTATTCTTAACTGCCCTGTGCAAGAGATGCATCTTATCAAGGGCTTCTATACATTCTGTCGATAACCCGCCATTTCTAGAACCCTTCTCAATAAATATATCTAAAAGTGTTCTGACTAAAGCACAGAAATCTCTTTCAATAGAAAACGTCAAGAGGTACTGAAAGCGGTGAAGCTTAAAACCGTGGTTGGCGATATCAGTAGAAATTTGCCTCTGGAAAAGCCACCCAAGCTCATTCAAGAAGCACAGGATCTCGTCATGCGATCCGGGACTTGATATATTCTGGGTCTGACTGTCACTGGTGACACCATGGAGTTTTTCTTCTTCATCAAACTCTCGTTCAAGAAGTCTCAATTCTTGACATATTTTTGCATCTGCTATTATAACAGGAAAGCAATTACCTCTGACACCATTTTCTACCTGCGCAGACAATTGAGAAAGCATCAGAATCAGTGGATTTATATTTTAATAAATGTCGGTTTGTGAGTCATGGTATTTGGATGCGGGTATGGGTGGTAAATTTGGCATGCTTTAAGATTTCAAACCCGGGGGGATACTTTCCTAAGATGAGGGATATGGATGCGGCCCTGCAGGGACATGTCTTCGAAACAAAAGGAAAATATTGGTTCTATTTTCTTAAAACAAAACATGAAGATTGAGAAATAAGGTTGAAAATCATAAAATATCACGCTAAATGTTCATGCTTTCATACACAATCGTTTGCTCTACTCTTGTCATGCAAATCTTCTATTTTGGCTCTGAGGTGTAAGGTCCGATTGGCAAGAGTGTGGTCATGAGTATGGCCCCAGAAGTGAGAGTCCAAGTAGCCTAATTTGTGAAACAAACACACAACAAAGAATAAGAATCCAGAAGCTGATACCTCGATAAAACAACGCCCCAGAGCAGAAATGGCAGCATGCACCTTGAAGTCACTCAATCTTATTTCATCATAATTCATCCCTTGATAGGTTGATCCTAAGACTTCCTTTGATGAGTATCCACCCATATATGCACAGTGTATCCTAGTGAAGTAACAGATGCATAAGTTTCAAATACTCGGAAAATAATGGCCTTCAGAAGTTTGGGACTTTGGGAGTGCATTGACTGGCACATATTGAACATGGGGCCCATGGCCTCCACGAACTAAAAAGACTTGGAAATCATGACGTATTTATATAAAAAAAATTTATAAAAAAAACAATAATTTAGGTCCGCCACTATTCTGGCATATATAACAGAAGTTCACTTACTTAGTTCCAGGGGAAGTCAAATTCCTGCCTCTGATCACAAGAGACGTGCATTGACCACTGACAACAGCCAAAGGCGAAATTGCAACCAGCTCTGGAAAGTTAGGTGTACTCCAAGGCTTACAGTAATTAAATTTTCCTGGAGATCAACAACCAAAATGAATCACTAATGTATCAGGATTATGGTCAAAATCACCACCAATATACACAGTACCCCTTCAGATCTCAAATGAAGAACATAAATGACACAGTCTTACATTTGAGACCAACTCTCTAACCATGCAAAATATGAATGATTTGGGTTGGCCTCAGATGTGCGACTGTCTCATACAAGAATCACTCTTGCATAAAGTAGTAGTGCAAAATACTCACCGTCCTTGTGAAATGCTAGCTGCTTGCCAATGTTCACTGAAAACCTTCCACTTCTCCAGAACTCCAAATCTGAGCCTTGAACTAAACTGCTAACTTGTTGAGCAAAGTTCTCTTCGAGCTGAAGTATAATAAAAATCCAGAAATGATCAGTTAAACCATTACTTGAAAGGTGTTTTGCCTCTTAGGGCTTTGCTTAGATCGAGGATTAGCCTCGTTTTGTTAGCAAGTTGAATTGAAGGGATTTGGAGGGAGAGGGAAACGGAGAGATTTGTTTTACCCGCTACATGCTAAATTACAATATCTCAAACCTATGAAAGATTTGGAGAAAAATTATAATGCTCCATTCTCCTTCCCCTCCCTTCCGTTTTGTATCCAAACAAAGAGTGAAGGAGAAAAGGGAGATGATGGAGGCGAGGGGAAGATAAAGGGGTTGGGTGAATGGAGAATGAAGAGTAGTGGTATTGCTCCCATATGAGAGCAATGCGTTACCCTTGGAGGGAGGTGCATAAGTATTACTCCTTTATAGGGAAATGATTCCCTTGTCTATATCTCCTCCCTCTGTCAATTACTAACATTACATCCGATTTTCCTTTATCTTCCACATTGCCCTACACAATAAAACTCAACTTACTTTTTCCCATGCAGTTGATGGCATCGACACATATATTGACAGAACCACACAACCGGGTCTGATAAAACTCTCCATGTCTGACGGACTGGTAGAAAGCCAATTGTATATCTGCAATTTATAACCAAATTGACGGTCTCAGGTATGATTGATCAAATAGAAACAAAAGGCAATCACTGTCACAAATGCCATTTTCGAACCTGAGTACGTAATTCTCCAGGGAAATGACTGGGATCCTTGTCAAACAGTTTGAACATTATCCTGCCAGTTCGATCCTGCTGAACATTTTATGAACAAGTACAGACAGGAAAATAAAACAGTTTAAGAACAGGTCAGGTTACAGATTCAATCATTCAAAAGAAACTTAACAGCTATAGGTTCAGAAATAAATTTCAATAAACAATACCTGAGGATCTGAATTGAAGCTTGGTGGAGAATGATCGGACCCAGATGACGAAGTGTAACCAGCCCCACTTCCCATATTAAAGAGTTCAAGAGTCACTCCAGAGGCAAGAGTTTGAGTTGGGTTCGCTTTAACGTTCATATTTTCTTCTTCGCAAATGGACATTCTGTCAGGCTTATTGAATTCCGGGGTAGTTTCTAATGGAAACAGTGTTCTAGTGATAGGAACAGATGGTGAATGCGACCTCACTTCAGGAGGACTACAGCTATCGGATGAGAAATACTTATGTGAAGAATCCATATTTGGCGGGCTATCGTCCCCAAGTGGAGGACTGAAGAGCTGTAATGGAAGGTGTATTTGAGTGTCTTGAAGTGGTTCTGAATTCTCAGCTGGCGATTGATGGCTAGAACTACTTGGTTCTCGTCTCCATAAAGACCGCAGATCCGTTCTAGGCTTATTGTTAACATCTGGGATAGAATCTTTGTACCCAAGAGACGATTTACTTTGATCCCTACAAATACCAGGGCTAGTTCTCTGAGGAAACGACACAAGAGCTGGATTTACATCAATGTTGTTTTGACCCAAAGTAGCTTGCTCTGAAGTGTTGGGGCTTCTGGTCGAAGGAATAGCAGGGACTCTTGGAGCTTCTGTTGGCCGAGGTAATGAGTTTAACTTGCTCAGTATCTCAATAAGCTGATTTTTGTCAGGCAAAGACTGGCCGTTCGAAACATTCTTTTCAGCAACCCCTAGATTAGAGCAAATATAAGAACTTTAATTAGAGCTAGAGAATCGAGCAGGATATGGTTAGGAAACTCTTAAAAGTCACACCTTGTCCACGGGCTAGAACTGTCAACAAGTTGACAATATCTAAACCTCCACTGCCAGCACTATTGCTGTTAGTCGGATGCATGACCGGAGATGTGGCATCTTCAGGTTGAGTTTTCCTTCTTCGTCGATTATGACCAGCAAGTCTTCTTCTACAACTTCTTTTCCCCTCATCAAACTCAGAAAGTGGGTGAAACCTTTGAAAAGGAAAGCAACGATAAAGATTAAAATTATTTCTTTTACCATAGTGCCTCATCAACTATAAAAAATGATGGGGCAAACGGCAAAAGACGGGGCCCCATATACACATCTTTACCCTTGTGTTAAAGACACAAGAAGCCGTTTCTGAATGACCCATAGCGAAACATCGAGAATTTCTCTGAATGACTGCTACTTCGTTACAAAAAAATGTGAAGCCGATTTAATGAGCCATTTTGCCTTATTTCATCATAATCCAAAACCAAGACCAACAAATAACGAGTCTTTGGCTCTATTGGAAATAGAAACAACGATAAAGACTAACATAAATAAAAATATATCGAAAGCTTTATCTTTGTTTGAAAAATATCATTATGTGTTTGATAAGGTTATGAACCACAAATGCAAATTTTCAAAAGGAAAAAGAGATATGGTAAACAAAGACAAAGGTTAACACCTGCTACACTGTTGACAGAACCTCTGCATCTGTTTCCCTACAATCACTTGAGTGACTTTGCTGTGGACCTCACAAACCTTATGTCTTCTGTGATAATCCTTCGATTTTGATAGATCTTCATTACAATTATCCACCTGACAAACCGGGTAGGTACCACCACTACCCGGAGATCCAGACCGAACCTTCTTATTCGGCCTCGAAGTAGCTGGCTCCTCAGTAGAGTTAGAGCTCTGAACATTACCGCCGTTATTTTGACTAGATCTCATGCTAGCGCCTCCAAGCTCTAACCGAAGACCATGACCATTTTCATCAGCCTCGTCACGCAAATTACTGCCCCTCGAGGCAGTATTATTTACTGTGCCCGCATTAGGCGTGCTGAGGCCAAGCATGCCAGCCTGTGGAGGTCTAGCTTTCGCCACAAAGCGACCACTATCCCATTCCCAATCTTTAGGGTTCCACCCATCCCCATTAACCTCAGTTTGCAAGTGTTGATTACTATTATTGTAACAATGAGTCCTCTTTTTACCAATCAATACCCCATTACAAAATCGACCAGCGATATTCTGGTGTATGAACATAGGTGCCACTTGGGCAGTCACCTCTTCCATCCCTTTCAACTATTCTTAAATAACAAACCCCCACACAAACCCCCCCACACACACACTTCGATCCGAATCGCTGTCTTTTCACTTCAACTCAATTTACATAGATTCTTGTTCACCAACACTGAAAAAATTACAACCACATACTACCAAAGTTACCAACTTTATTTTCAACCACACAAAATAAGTTCAATCATAAGTAAATAAAAACCGTAGGTCTTGCTTAAGACCGTCTTAAGTTAAAACCTCTCACAAGTCACAAATCACAACCCTCCTTTTATTTTTGCCTTATTGAAATCGGTTCTGAGTGTCGTCTTAACTTGGGAGTTGGGACAATCTTAACCAAGCATTTGAATCAAGTTACCAACTTTTAATTAGGCCGACATAAAAGAGACACCCCAACACAAGAATCAAGGAATATACATATTTTTTTGCTAATTTTTAGCTATACCCTTTTGATTATATGTACATAAACTCCATAAAATAAACTGAAAATCACATAAAAATAGCTAAAAATAGTCACACAAATATGAAGGCATACCTATCTAATTATAACAAATTAAAATGAATAAAATCCCAAATATTTAGGATTCATTCACAAAATCACATAACAAATTAACAATCTCTAAATCTCAGCAAAATCAAATACCAACAAATATTACAAAATTAACACAAAAATATTAATTAAAAATAATAAATGAACTTACCCTTTATTCATGGATGTATTAAGGAGTCCATTATTGTATTACTAAACATTTCTAAAAGCTTAAATTAACCCAAAAAAAAAACCTTGAAAAAATCAGGAAAAAAGAGAAAAATATAAAATTAATACCAAATATTTAATAAAAACTTATTTTATTAATTTAAAAATACTTAACATTTCTAAAAGCTTAAAAATGGCCAAAAAACCTTGAAAAAAACTTAAAAAATCAGAAAATAAATTATGGGTCAGGATCTTTTAATTAAAAAGAAGAGAAATTTGTGAAAAAGTTTGGATCTTTGCTGAAAATTGATTTATGGGTAGAGATCTGAAGAAAGAGTAAATAAGAAGAAAATTGGGGAAAATAAAATAAAAAGGGAAGATAAAGATGAATGAATGTGTAATAAGAAATGATGCAGGCAGCTGTCCTACTTCTTGTCGTACCAAAAAAATAAAAAAAAATAGTACAATAAAAAGTGAAAAAAAATTAATAAAGTTTGGGGAAAAATAATGATGAAATGAATGAAAATGAAATTATTTTATTATTATTTTTAAGGTAGAGAGTACTTTTTTCGGTGACTTTTTTAATTGTCAAATTATTTTACTCCGTACTACGGAATAATAATTATTTTGATAATTTTTGTGTGGGGGTTGTGTGTGTGGAGGTGATGGCCGATGAGTGAATGCTAGACCTGTCAAAACATGACCCGACCCGTAAACCCGACCCGACCCGATCCGACCCGGTTTTTTAGGGTCAAGGACCCGTAAATCTTGACTCGCGACCCGAAATGACCCGAACCCGAAATGACCCGTTATTTTAGGGTCGAAACCCGACCCGACCCGTTCGACCCGATGGGTCAACGATAAATTAAGAATATTATTAAAATATTAATATTTTTATTTTATATTTGAAATAATAAATATAATAAATATTATTTTAATATTTTTTATTAAAAAAATAATTTTAAATTGAATTTTATATCATTAAATAATAAAATAATGATTAAAATAATGATTATAATAATATTTAAATTTAAAGAGTATGTTTTTCGGCTGAAACATGATAAAATAAAGGACGTATAAACTTTTCTCTGACCCGTATTCTGATCCTGACCCGACCCAAGACCCGTATGACCCGACCCGACCCGTTTGACAGGTCTACAAATGAGGCTTAATAACCCGTTTGCGTATGTGGATTGACACAAGATTTAACTGGGTCGGATTTGGGTTGTGTTCTATAATTTTTTAACCTAATCGCATAATTACAGTACACTTTCCTAAAACTGACTTGATGCGAAAATAGTATATTCCCCCGTTTACAGGACTCCCCAAGTTTCTCTTCTCTAATCACTCGGTCGAGTGGCAGGGGTACTCGGTCGAGTGTCCTCTATTCGGCCGAGTTTCTTGCCCACTTGACAGTGGCGGACCTAAAACTTTAAGAGTAGGAGTGCACAATTGGAAAAAAAAAAAGCGAACAATAAATGATAAGTGATTAAACTCCATCATCGTCATTACATAGTAAACATCATGCTAAAAAAATACAAATATTAAAGATTAAAGCCATTGACGAGAGAAAAAATCGTTGTCTTTTGAAATATTGAAGTTTTTTTTTTTAATTAATATTAACGATCATTGTCATTCTTATATGTGTTTTTTTAGTGGATTAAAAGAAAACTCTGAAATATTGTAATTTTCTTTTAATCTAAAATGACATAAATAATATATACGTAACTACAATTTGAAATTTTTTCGTGATTAAGAATCTATATAAAAATCTAAAATTGAGAATGTCAATTAAAATAACAATTAATAAAAAATCACAATGCAAAATCATAAATCGACAAAAAAAAGAATCAAAACAGAGGTAAAAATAATAATTATAAAACAAATCAATCAAAGAAATTTGAAACTAACAATTTAAATTTAAAAAAAATTAGAAAGAGAAAATTTGGAAATTAGAACTTTCAGGTTGTGCAATTTACACCAAACGTATAGGCAAAAAAAAAGGAAAGAAATGAAAATTAAAAATTTAGTCCAAAACAAAGAAAGGGGAAAAAGGAAAGCTAAGGAGAAGAAAAAATAGGCGTTTAGGAGGCTTGAACCCGCGGCCTCTTACATTATGAGTTTATGGTACTGCTGCTTTTCCTCGCTGAGCTACTTTCAATACTCTATACAAACAGATATTTAATATATTATTGATTTTCACTGCTTTTAAAAATAAATAAAAAAAATCCTCAACCAAGGGTGCGCACGTGCGGTGCTGTGCACACCCCTAGGCCCGCCACTACCACTTGACCAAGTGTTCCCCATGTTCAAGCCCCAAATTCATAATATTGCCCCCAAAATTCTTATATACATATATTTCACGTGTTCCTATGCATAATTACACATTCTATAGTACAAATAAAGGGCTCACATAGGCCATAGCACGTAAACTAGCACGTAAACGACATTTTACGTACATGTTAAATATTTTGTCACTTCATATAATCACATGGATGCATCAACCAAACATCACATAATTCACCATCATACTACTCCAATACTTATATAGACATTCTATCCATGCACAAGAAAAACACATATACAACTATTATGCACATAAGAACGCCCCCTTATCATTATTCCCCGTGTAGTGACCGACTCAAGCCAAGAGGACAAATGTACAAACTTGAGACATCTCCCAAGCTTGCCCCTACCACTCAAACCAGATTCATTTTAATTGACACACCTATGTTCATTGGGTTCATTAGTTAGGCTCCAAAATCGAATGCTTTGATACCACTTTGTAATACCCTCAATAACCGAGAAGGCAATCTCAATCAATGAAGGGGTCACATACTCGGTTTCCCGAGTTTATGGTGCAAACGAGTTCAATTTCAAGCAATTTATATATAAACGAAAGTGAAGGTACCGACAAGTCATGCATAACAAGTTATCCAAATACATAATCCGACTCTACTACTAATGTCATAAAACTAACACATAATGAGCTACAAAAGGTGTCGACATCATCAAGACCACTCCCAAGCCATCGGGACCCGCATGCTATTCAACAAGTACACCTGTCAAGTAACTACTCCCCACATGAGCGGAAATCATCATGTGGATTAACACAGTTTTCCAAAACCGCTAGCTTTTGAAAATGATAAAGCATGTGAATGATAAGAAATTTAACAAATACAACAAGGAAAGGAAATTACTGAACCACTACTCCTCCTCCAACCACACCGGTGACGGCATCGCAACGCCGCCACCCACAACCCAGATCGTAATCTGAAATAAGTACCGAGACGCACCTAAGTACGGGCCCAGGCGCTAATTAACCGGACCACTGCCCGACATTACGGCGCACCGTAAGTCTCTCCATACTCAAGCCATGAATGCGCATATCTCCATTAGGATGGGAAGCCCTTATGGACGACTCAAGCGTAAGACAGTCTCCTAACCGTCTTACGTCTCCTCAACAAATCCGACATCCTCCAACCTCCCCACAACCATCACAAGGTAATCATTCAAAGGTATGCCAAACATACCTTGGTACCTGTTTCGGTAAAAATTTACCTTGTAAGGATTATAGTTAGGTAGATCAAAGTGGCCTATTCGTTAATGATTTAAATATGTAATTTGGACGATTTTGTGTGTATGGTCGAGACTAACAGAATAATGAGACGGTGAAAAAAATAAAGGCGATACACGAGATGGTGACACGGAAAACCCAAATCGAGAAAAACCGCGGGGGGAGTTGTATCCCACCAAAGACTTCACTATCACTTTGAGTATTTTCGATGAGCAAATACAAGGGAAATAATGCGAAAATGTTTGATTGTTTCTTGGGGAAATTATGCTACTTGGACTCTTTCTGTGGTGATGGCTGAAGAAAAAACTGCTTCCCTTTTCTGTTCCTTCCAGCTGCTATTTATAGGAGGTGAACCCTAGCTCCCCCTTTTCCGTTCCTGCTCCGGTTCTTGCTCAACGGCTCCTGAAAAGGTGAAGTTTGTTATGTTGACCTGCTTACTTGGTGGAATTGGTTGCTTCTTATTAGTGCTCGTTCGGATCTCCTTCTGGTAACCTAATGGGCTCATCATCTCTGCTGCACTTGGGCCGCCCAATGAGGCCTTTTCTGTTGTATTTGGGCCACTCTCAAGAGATTAGCATCTGTACAACATTACCCAAACAGTACCAACAATATATAATATGTAGAATGCAAGAAAACACAATTATCCATATATGACTATCAAATTTTCCATAAACTATATCATGTGTTACCATACTCATAATCATGCAACATTTCCATCAACCATATCATATGTTACATACCATACTCATAATCATGCAACATTTCCATAAACCATATCATATGTTACCATACTCGTAATCATGCCATCTCTTCATTTTTATTATTTATATGCCAACATAATCCCATTATCTCATGTTAAGACAATTTACTCCAACAACATTACAAGATGATGTTCCCTAGCATGTGGCAATGCAACTACTATGAACAAAATGCATTTTAACTCAAACAACCAACAAAGCTAAGTAGGGAAAACCCTGACCTACCTCAAGCAAATCTCCTCAACTAGCAAGCTAACTAGAATGACTCCTCAACAAAGTCTCCTCCTACATTATTTAGGAGACAAGTATCATAACCATATCCTAATATTACATATTTAATCAAAATAATATATAATCCTAATACTTATTAATTAAATAGGTATAACATAAATCTCTCAACAATTAGATCTAGAAATTAAGGTGGAATAAAAGAGTGAATAAATGATGATGGGTTACTAAGCTTCAAAGGAAAAGATATCGTGAAGGTGCTCAACAATGGTGAAGATGATCAATGAAGAAGATGAAAGATGGTTGGGGATTTTGTGAGGATAAGGTTGGTGGGATTTGTGTTTTGTAAATAATAAGGTTATGAGAGGGATGGTTAGATGAGTAAGGGGATAAGATTTCATATTTTTGCATATGATTAGTCAGTTTCAAAGGGCTCCACAAACATCTTAGTGCGCCTAATCCGTCTAGAGGGCACTCGGTCGTCACTCGGTCGAGTGACATACTTCACTCGGCTGTCACTCGGCCGAGTGTACACTTACCAGGACCATGCCACAAGGTGGCACTCGGTCACCCACTCGATCGAGTGCCAGGGCCACTCGACCCAGTGCCCTGCGACTCGCCCGAGTACGAGGTCTAGTAAATCGATGTGTTACATTCACAATTCATTTCTATGGAAAAAATCTAAATGAAATAATGTAGCTTTGGACTCTATTTGATAAACGACATATTTGTGAAATTAGTATATTCCAGCCTAATTAGTAGTTTGACCAAACAACTTACTATTTTCATGTGTTTGGTAAACGATGTATTCTGATAGCATATTGGTCGGAATCTACTATTTTTGAATTTGCTGTAAATAGCAGCATATTGTATGTATTAGCATATTTAATTTACACATGAAACCATTCTAATTATCCTATAATGTGCTAATTACCAAACACCATTTTTGAATGCTAATTAATTTGATAGTCAAACATGCTACTAAAATTTGCTAACCGTATTATGCTATCATGAATTTGTTTCTTCTGTTTACCAAACAAGACTTTTAATATATATGAGTTATTACTTATAATAGAGAAATATAAATGGTTTAAGAGTTGCGGTCAAAAAATTATTAATGCTCGTTTTATATGATATTTAGTATCAGTGAAGTTTATCAACGGATTAAAAATAACAACTCTTTTCATTAAAAATATTAATTTCAATAATAATGAAGTTCAATTTCAAACAATACTTATGAAAATTGTCCAATGTCATTTAATTTAAAAGCTTGTAGGTTATATATGCACAAACTTGGCTTTTGATTTATATTCGTGAAAGTGGCAATTTGCCCCCTAAATTTTGTTCAATGGTGAAATCAGCCCTTTTACCTTTCACTAATTCTGTTGCCCCTGAAACTCATGGCCTGTTAAGATATATGTTTAATATTTATAGTTAGTGTTATTTAGCTTATTTCTATTGCGAAGTACAAGTACACTTGCTCTCTGAGAATCCATTATTATAATTTGCCTTTATAGTGCACATATAATATTTATCTTTAATACTTGCTCATTTGAATACCACTGAGGCACTGACTTTGTATACCAAAATCAGGTTTTTTTTTTAGTACTTGAACATTGACTTCTTCTACATCTTTTATAAACTACGATGCCACACATGACACATATAAGAGCAAGTGAATATTATTTGGGCAGTGATGACAATTGGAAGCTCCTTCATATTTCCCTTTTGTGTACTCGCGCTCAATAACGCTAGCCTGGAATCAATCTGCGACAAACATGCTTGTCAACATTGTGTAAGTTGGGTCAACACGTTAAGCAAGTGACAAGTATATATATATATATATATATATATATATATAT
>JAOWBH010061006.1:0-15075 GCA_028566215.1 Silene coronaria
TTCCCTCTTGACCCTTCATTTTTCCACATTTTCTTAAATTCTCCATTTTTTCCTATGTTACCTTTAGTCTGGGTCGGAGGGAGTAGACAACTTCTTTTTGTGGTTTGAAAAATACGAAATGAACGAAATTTGGTTTATGAAACTGAGTAGACCATATTGATTTTTTTCATATATATAATCCGGATCAAATCCGGATTCCGAAATCTGGATATCCGGATTTTTAAAATACCGTTTTTTTTGGATATATGGCTATGGATCCTCAAAACTCAAAATTTTAAAACTGGATATCCGATCCGGATTTCAAATCTAAATTGGATATCAAGTTTTGCTCAGCCCGAGTGGTGATTATCGGATGCTTTCAATAGGTACTAAAGATCAAAACATCTGGTGCCACCAAATTGACCTTTTAACAAAGTTTAAAATTTAGATTCTACTACTTAATGTACTTTGCAATCAAAATGGTTTAGAAATGGGAAATCAGTGAAACTATGTCATTGTTTAGACCATGTATGTCATTATTTGATGCATCTATAGTTGATTAATCTTGTGAAAATGGTTTGACATTATCGAAGCGATATTTGAATTTGAAGTCCTTGTGGAGAGAGATGAAAACAATGAGAAAATTATACGGAGTAAAATATAAAATAAATAAAAAATATTACATTTCCTCATTTATTTATTTACATTATATATGAACACGTTGATCTACACCAATAAGTATGGGCACCGATGAGGGTTCCTGAAAAAACACGGCTCTAGGGCCGGGTTTGTCAAAAGGTGCAGTAATTCCTCAGGACCTGCCTAGCAAGATCAATAGCTCCACTATTCTTGTAAATCAAGTGCAAGTTGAATGCTGCTTCTCTTCTAAGGTCACAATACCCGGGTTTTGGATCTCTTGTCGTCTCTTTATCCATCTTCATAATCTCCGGCATGGGCAGGTCTTCTTGCCGAATGGCAAGTACCTTCTCGTAGTACGATGCTGCTAGTGAAATGAGGCCCACGTGGTGACACGCTCTAGCTAAATTATATAGTGCTTCCTGAAAAACACAATATATAGTAATACACACTGTTCATATTCAAGGAAAAACACGCAATACCAATTTTCCAAATAAAAAAAATATGCTCAAAACTCGTGCTCCCCGTTTGCTTGGGATCTATCTTTGGTTACTCAACAAAAGGGGAACCACTGCAAATCATGATTTAAAGACCTTAACCATTTGATTACTCAGTCGGCTTCACTGCCAGAATCGAAACCAAATGACACCTTAGCACTTAGGATTGCTTACTGAACCCATTTGGAGGAAGGGATAAACTAGAGCAGTGTGGTTACGCAAACTCACCGACACCGGGGTGATTGTCAAGGGTGTGGCTGGCAACGAGGTGGTCAACAGATGGTTAGTCTAGAGGAGTAGATAAGAGGTCTAGAATGTTCACTACTGAGATATAGCAACCCTAGACATTGTCCATCACATCACCAAATGATCACAAGACATATCGAGCTAATTAGCATAAATTATGTTTCGAAGAAAAGATCAAAGACAAATGTTAAAGTATGAAGTATGAACAGAAAAGTAACTCGTTTAATCTGTTCATACAGCAAAAAGAGCAGGAGAAGTTGAAAATACCTGACTATTTTCACAAGTTCGTAAATTATTATAGAGAAATCCTAAGCCTTGTGCAACACATTGATGCTTGTTTTGAAGTCTATGTCCAAGGGCTAAATTGATCAAGGCAGTCCCTGCAAGGAACGAAAACGAAAAAGAAAACAATCAAGTCTTGTAAAGTAAATAACATACTTGCTAGTTGCTAGTAGATTGGCTTATAATTTGTGCAAAATTGGAAGCAAATAAAAAGAAATGGTGAGAGTATATAACATGGAGCACCAGATTCAGACGTGATTAAAAATACCAGACCTGCACAAAGATTGATTAATGGGGACTCCGGCATTTGTTTATAGGCTTCTAGATATTCTCTTGCAGCTACTTGGTGTTGGCTAATCAATGTAAACTGATTACCGGAGATGATCATGGGTGGTATTAAATCATTGTGCATCGCTCGCATATGGTAAAGGAATTTGTTATGCCTTGAAAGCCGGTTCTCTAATCTGAAGAAATATGGACAACAGTAACAAAAACAAAGCGAGCAACTAATTAGCTGTGAATCGCATAGAAGCAAATCAAAATCAATTGATAACACCAGAAGTCACAGACAAGAAAAGCGATAAAGAAGCAAATAAAATCAGAAAATAAAAATTTTTTTAAGGAAAACATCTAAACTCTTAGAGAATGGCTGCTAAAGTAGCTTACTGTCCAACACACAGGGAACCATTTCTAGATGACCCGTAATGGAAATTGAACCAACTGGCTGGGTTTATATCTGGAACAAGTTTTCAAGAAACTGCTCGAGTTTTAGCAAATGCTCTCTAAGGCCGTATTGATTGGTTGAAAGCAGTGGCGGACCAAGGAATTTAAGAAAGATAGTGCACAATTGGAAAAAAAAAAAAAAAAAAAACTTTTCATTGTCATTACATACTTGCGTAGTAAATATCATGCCCAAAAAATTTACAAAATCTAAAGATTTAAAGTCATCCGACGGGTGAAAAATCATCGTCTTTTGAACTATTGTGGGTTTTTAATAATAAAAAATAAAAAATCTTAAATAAGCAAAAAAGAGGGTTAAGGGGGATTGAACACACAACCTCACGCCTTAATGCTACTCGTTCTATCCGCTGAACCACTTTATACTTCATGAACTCATAAAGCGGCAAATAAATACATATTTGATTTTGGCATCTTTTAAAAATAAAAAAAATCCAACAACCAAGCGTGCGCAACCGGGGTTCTGTGCACACCCCCGGGTCGGCCACTGGTTGAAAGGACTAATGACTTTTGGGTTGTACCAAGTCGGAAACCAAGTGGATTTATATATTGTCCTATGTTACCCCATCATACATATTTTAAAGAAAAAAGGTACTCGTATCTAAATGCTGGATTGAGCAAGAAAAAAGGTGCTCGTATGGCTCACCTTAAGACTAACATATAATAGCAGTTCCAGGCTGCTTTACTTTGTGGGTTCTGCTGAACTAGGTAACGTACGTAATCGAACCCATCAGAAGGATCAGTAATGTTCATTGCTATTTCTGCAGGCAAAAGATAGCAACTTTGAATTGACTAATGTAAAACATGTTACTCCCTCTGTTACATCCATTTCACTATTTTTTTTAAAATCTCCCTCGCGTATTTTGATAAATGTAGTGAAATGGACCAGAAAGGGAAAGTAATAACAGGTTAAGAATAAAAATTTATGTGCATGAAGCAAGCGACAAAACGCTTCTGAGAATTCATCCTTATCACTCACCAGCACCAAGGGACCGTAATTTTTCCTTCTTCTCGGTAGGCATCTTCTTGTAAGTTATTTTCAAACTGAGTGTTATCAATTCCAGTGCCTCGCTATATCTCCTCAGTGAGGTCAGTCCTTTACATAACTATAAAAGTACAAATAAACTAACTTCAGGTAAACAACAATATGTGGGACGAAAATTATACACTCCGTCAACAGCATACCAAACATAACAAATCCGTGTCCAATAGTGTCTCAAGCTTGTTGTTATATGGAGTACTAGTTAACTTTAGTGTAATCTTATTTCCGCAAACTCGAGCAAGTTAAACAAGTGATATTGGCACAAAAAGAAAGATAAGAAGACTGACATCTGAAATGAGATTATAGTTCTCATCCTTGAAGAAATCAGGCCATGGAGGTGCCTTCAATGGTTGTTGCTGAGAACATCAAAAACAATTCAAACAATTAAGGGTGGTTAGAGACAGTCATTCCGTATTTGCGTATTGAAATTCTACGTGATTCTAGAGATGTCAATCGGGTCATTCGAGTTAAGGCGGGTCGGGTGACCTTGGGTTACCTGGCAAAATAAAAACCAAACGAAAATATAGGAATAGAAAACTGATCGAACACTCAATATAAGTTGACCCGATCTGTTGGGTCAATAAATGGAGTTGATAAGCCGGGTCATTTCTTTGACTGAGTTAAGTCGTTTTGTACAGTGGACTACGGATGGATTGGGGTCGAGTCACGGATCAGTTTATTTCATATTCAAGTTCTATCGGTTATGGTTGGGTCTATTTTGCTTCATTGCATTTTGGGTTCTATTGGTTATCGGTTAGTCTTTGGGTTCGGGTTGGGTTGATTCTGGTTCATACACGGGATCTATCGGTCATTGTTTTACCTTCCGGACAGTTCGGTTTTGGTTTATCAAAATTTTGGATTCTATCAGGTTCCGGGCCATTTGATTGGGTTATTCAGTTCATGTCAGCTTTTGACAGCTCTAAGTAGTAGAAACTGATAGTTAAAAAAATGGAAGGAGTACAACATTTCTCATAGGAAAAAAGAGATTGAACACCTCATCATCGTCCGTTGCAGCCAAAGTCTCATCTTCATTTGCTATTGCTCTCATTTCAAGCAACTTTTTTTTTGCTCGGTTGGCCTTCAAACTACACAAGTGAACAGAAGAATAAGTGATAAAAATAAAAAATAGGACGTGTTCAGCAATCAATTTTACAGGTTCAATCTCACAGATTTGATTTGGAAAGGGAACTGCCAAATCACTAGTAACAAGAATGCCTAGATTTCACAAAGGAGTGAAGCACAAGCATGGTTTAAAATCGCGGTATTGGATGCAGTCACGGTAATGCGACGTGGAATCGTCCTCGACTCGGCCATGCGCATCTATTAGTTATTTCATATAAAGTTAAGATTCATTCTATTTAGAATAATTAATTTGACCACTCTTAAACAATTTTTAAGAGATTTTCATGACAGTTTGGCTGGTATAAGTTATAACCCGTTCATGATTGAGATTTTAATCCATGATCACATCCAGAAACACACAGAAAAACAGAGTAAATGCATATCCTACCAGTACGTCAAACTGTACAGTTGTAAAAAAGGACACACTATTAGAATCTACTATGTACATCACATTTGAACTGTCCCCATTTGATTTCGATGGTCAACCAATGTCAACTTTGGCCATCAATCTTTCCAAATACATGTAAAGATATGAAGTAAAATTTATATAGTTTTGATTTATAGAAGCAACTATAAATTGTGAGGAAATATTGGTCGAACCGTCAAAGTAGACAGTGTTTCGCTACTAAAGTTAGATTGCGACAATTTAAATGGGATGGAGGGAATAAATGGTAACTGATATCTAATTATCTATTGACACAATTATCTCTAATCGTTCTGAAACAAGAACGGGAAGAGCAGCACTATCAAATCTACAATGTCTCTAATGGTTCTTTTTTTCATTTTCTTTCAAATAGATACCCAATCCAACATGCAGACATTCAGACAGTTCGAAAGGAACAAGAGACACTATTGAACTGTACTATGAGTTAAGATTCGCAGACTCACACATCGTTCTTCGAAGCTGGTCTTTTGAAATGTCCAAAGACCGAATCTGTTTGATGATCGCCTACAACTTTGACTCTCTCCAAGAGCTCACGCTTAGATAACGATTTTCTCCGTCTTACCTAATTTTATTTTAAAAAAAAAAAAAACAGATGAAAAGGTTAGATTCAAGTTCACGATAATGGCTATACATCAAATGGCAAGAAATAATTCTTAATATGTGGACAGCAAACAATTACACTACCTACTAAAGTAGGTGACTATATAGATAATAATAGAGTATACTCCGTACTAATCATTTTATTCAAGATCTTCGAAGAAGTTGGTTTTCAACAGACACTCCAAAGAATCAGTGTTATTAGGAAGGTAAACTGTCAGTTGTGCAGAGGAAACCACAATCTTCAATACCGCCCCAACTACTACCTCTCACTGTGACAGCAAAATATAGACGGTTCGGGTACAATCATAGCAGGGAGAGGGAGGGGAGGGAGAATGGACCGCGATGTTTTCCTTTCATATATGGCCTATGGTACAAGCATGCAAGCCAGACACATGCGCATCTGCACGTACTTACAAGTAGGTGTGTATGTGTGAGCACAACACAGACTTATAGGCATAGCAATATTTAATACACTTAACGTACATTCTGATGCATGGAATCATATTTCAGTGAGTCATGGACAAGAGGATAGATCACTTCAACAAAGGCCTCAAGCATCCCTCGACGTTTATAAAATTGAGACAGCTTCAGTTTTACTTTCACATTACACCACCATTGTTCAGAATTATCTGTATCCCCGTCTTCTGATGATCCTGCTAGAAGAGATTCAAATAAAAAAAATTGACAGAAAAGATTCCACCAAAGACGAAATAGGGCACAAAAAATACACCAGTTCACAACCTGAATTAATTGGAGGAGAAAGCAGATTTATTGCTTCATCTTCTCTATTTTTCTCAAAAATAAGTGATGCCAAAGTTAAGCGAATACCAACATCATCTTCATTTGCTCCTATAGCTGAAATGACATACTAGTATTAGCAGGGCACAAAAAAAAAAAAAAAAAAAAAGAACGAAATTTGAGAAGCAGATAGCATTATAGCGTAAAAACCATGCTTATGGAAGGCTACTTAAATAGGCCTATAGTTTAGCTAAGAAAGTCATGATTTCAATATTGGTTTTAACGCTACCCACCTATTGTAGATCGATAGGCCTATAGTTTAGCTTATACGTTTCAAGTTTACATTTACATTCACATTTACGCACTTAGGCTATGATGAACAGCAGTGTCAGATAAGAGAACCGAATAAATTTCACAATCCATGACCAATAGGGCACACAATATTTTGGATTTTAGGAATATTAAAGCTTCAGAAAAGAGCAAACCTTTGTAGAAGAACTGAATAGCTGAAGCTGCCTCTTTTAAAGCCGAGTAACAGTTGGCAATTTTTAAACATACAACTCCCTGAAACGATTGAAAAATTAGTGTTTGATGGATCATATTAAAAAAAATATATCATGTCCATCTAATGTTATTGGAGGTGTCACCATAGGTAAGGAAGTCCATCAACAGAAAAAATCTTCACTAGTAAAGTTCACAGCTAAATTACTACTACAGCCAAAAACGGAAATCAACAGAGCCAGCAGAAGTTGAAGATTAATTATCGTAGTTATAGAACGCCATGCACAGATTCAAAATGAAGCATCAGTGCATCACTTAACACATTGGTCCAAAAAGCTACTGTGCAAGTATCACGAAATAAGCTAAGAAAATAAAAAATGTGTGAGTTGCAGCATGTAACCATACATTATATGAGGGACTCCCTTCGAGCATCAGATAGTACTTCAATGCAGATTGAAATTGCTGTAGCTCTACGAATGTGTTTGCCACTACTATCACGAGGTCAGTCTGATGCTCAGCAAATCCCCTTTCCAGAACCCGGAAACAAGTCTGTACAATAGAGAAGCTTTAGTGAATGTGAACATATCTCAGTAGATAACCTCCGTTATTTCCGCAAAATAAAACTTAACAATGGTACATAAGGTAGAAGCTCTTAAGGGCTGTTTGGTTGGAGTCTTCAAGAAAGGTAAGGGAATCAAAATTAATGATTCCCTTTGTTTGTATTTGTTTGAATAAAGCAATCATTCCCATCCCCCACCACACCGTCACTCACCACCTCGAAAACACCACCGCGACAGCCTTACCTGTTGCCGGACTCCACTACCCACAGGCCACCACACCATCATTTAGTATAAATCTTTTATTTTATGAAGTAAAAAGATTGAGCATCTGTACATTTTGCTTTGTCTTAAAATACTTCAACTTCCATTACTTTATAGGTTCATATTGGTCGTGTTCTTGTTTCACTCTCAAGTCTCAAATTCGCAAATATACTCTGTAATAAGCAACTTGAAACTTGTTAAATACAATAATAATGGTTTTCAGGCCATAAACAATAAGTTGTTTATTTTCAAGGTTCGCCTGGTTGACCACCAAGCAAAATATTGGCAATAATTCAGGATTGAGGGAATAACAAATGGAATACCTCTGCCTTGTCCACATCTGCAAGATGCAAGTGGCAAATCCCTCTTTTAATTGTAAGATGCAGTGGAATTTCACTAGTTCCGATTTCTCCAGTTCCGCAAACCCTGACAGCACTTTCAATGAGCTGAAGAGCTTTACTATAGTCATTTTGTGCCATGTATGAGGAAGCCAGTAAATCGATCACCGCATTGTCAGCATCAGGATCATCTTTAACAAAGTCCTCCAACATAGCTATAGATTTCTCATAGCGGCCACATTGGTTATACAACTGTAAAAGAAAGTAAGTAAAGAAAATTGATCAAAACAAAAACAAAAATTAACATGAATTGCCAGAACAAATCACTAAATTTTCTTAAGATGTGGTGGGATTATATTTAGACAGTTCCTTTAGCTGGGAATAAAACAACTGGTAACCAGAAGCTTTGTTAAGTGCATTTTCAGTTGCTCGATTTAAGGCCTCGGCAACAGTATAAGATCAGCAGAGACATGGGTATGTCTTCATATATCACACAACAGATATTCTAAACGTATACTACAAAGGGAGCAGGAAGAAACCATTGTCGCCTTCTTGAGAGCTTCAAAATCATCATGACTCACTCGAACTATCTGATCATACATATCAGCAGCTTTTAAGTAATCTCCTGCTTCCATAAAAAATGAAGCCTTTTGGTATCTAAGGGTAACATCAGATGGATCCGCTTCAATTGCTTTTGTAAGGCAATACATAGTTTGGCCAATATCCCCCTGCTCTCTGTATACACAGAATTACGAAATAGAGATAAATCACATCTCCATTCAAAACATTCAAAGTTTTAAAACTCATGAGGCAGTCTTATAAGGCTCTAACTTAAATACGAGTAAATCCTAAAAAAGTATACAAGGTATGACAATACGTTCGTGGACACGGACACATAGCACAATTTGAAAAATACTTCATATAGGAAACATTTCAAGAAAAAAAAATGTTACAGATGCTTACATGGATAAAGGAATAAGACGTTTCCAAAGAGGTGAATCTTTTGGACTAGCGTAAGCAGCACACAACAAGAAATTTGTCGCTTTCTTCGTATCACCCTTTAAGTTATATACATGACTAAGTGTGTGATATCCATCAGGTAGATTTGACGCCAGCCGAATAACCTCCTTCGACACGCTAATTGCCTGTGTCGTAAAAAAATAATGGATGCCAAGTATTAACCGACGGAGGCAAATGTGAAGTGGAGCACTATGACACCACACTTGAGGACTTGAGGTTCAAGGGGAGCAAGAGCAACACTACTTAGGAGGTCCCATTCTACCTTTGATGGCAGGGGTTCGAATTTCACACCTTGCAAAAAGACCACTCAAAACCGGATATAACGACCACAAAATTGTACCATAAAACTTAGCGAGCTTTGTCAAACATAATTTTCCTCTGCTCAACAATTCAACACTAGTCAAGACAACCACCATAATTAGAAGGATCGGCTTAGTTACATTGATTTTCGGACTACTTAAAGTTATTTAGCTCTATGCCCGAAGAAAAGAAAGTTGGCCTTGCGCTAATTATCACTCACATCACATCGATGTGATAAAGTGATTAAACACTGTACACTGGTCATGATATCATATACAGAAACATGGATACTCACCAAACCACCAAATAACACGATTGCAAATAAAACATGGGAAGAGATGGGGCACCATTTCAATTTGACAATAGCGACATGTATAATTACTAAAAATACTAATCAATTTGTTCATATTTAGTATGAATCAAGACATACAGCTTCATAACGGCCAAGAGCATAGTGAATAACGGCATCTCCAAGCATCTTTGTCATTTCAGGGCTAAGATTATTTTGTGATCCTTTCCGCCTCCCTCTCTTCTTATCCTGAAAAAATAACAGAAAGCAAGTCTGCCATAATGAGATCACAGAGTATGCATTACTAAATACTTAATAGTAACAGCCCTACAGGTAAATCTATTCTAACTCATCAGATTTTAGTAGTTTAGTCGGAAACTATATAATGCATTTGTAAATGACTCAGAAGGGCCTCATTAACATTCTATAATCATCGATTTTATCATTACTTAGCGTCTTAAACCAATAGTGTTACCGTGATCAGACATAAACAGCAAATCGGCAAACTACAACCCCAACCTATGACATTAAGCCTACATAGAAACTTGAGATAGTAACCTCCCCCAAATTTTAAAAAAAATAGTGAACATGTAATTCACTTCACAAACATGAAGTACTCCCTCCAGTTTTTTTATATCTTCCCATTTCCATTTTTTGAGTCTCAGTTAGAAAATTTTGACCATAAATAAGTGGATAAGTATAAAATATTAATGCATAAAGCTAAAATATTTATATTCAATGTCAAAATCTCTACCACAAAATATTTGCTCTTACAATTAGTAATTCACATTCATCATGTCCTAGTTCCTTTTCTGTTTTCACACTGTTTGGCTCCTATTACATGAAATATTACCTTCCGTTGTCTTCTCTGGGAACCAAGATTCATAAGTTCTGCTACTTCTTCTTTTGTTGCTCCAATAGTCTGCCGCGGCTTCTTAACTAACCCATGTCTGCCAGCCAAATAACTAAATCAGGAAATCTATCACATCAATATAACCACCAGATGCAAGAGCCAAAAATAATGAAAGATGATAGTGAACATAACATGTTTTGCAACAGAAACAGCAGCACCCACAGGCCGACACTAAAATCTTAGCACGAGCATGCACACACAACAATATGCATATTGGTAAAGTAAGTGAAATGATGGATCATATGAGGATCTTCAAATTTACTGCTAATACCAAATCAAATTACGCCATAACTCTAAAATCTTTCTAGAGGAGTATTAATTTTCACTTAAAACATACATCGACAGTCAACACGTGATAAGGTTACAGATAAGACATGCAGGAACAAGCAGAGAGGATTAAGAGAGAAATACACTTGATCATCAAACTCAATGGATTTCCGTTTCTTCTTCTCCAAGGCTTCATTATCGAGCCGTTCGAACTGTTGATATAGTTGGACATCACCAACATTGCTCTCGACAAAATCCAAAGGGTCAATCCCTCCATCGAATAGCACAACAGACGTGTCTTCCCCTTCCTCCATTTCATCCTCTCCTTCCTCCTCTTCAATTTCCTCACCGCTATCTCCATCTTCCTCCTCCTCCTCCTCCTCCTCCTCCTCCTCCTCTTCACCCTCGTCTCCCTCTTTGCTAGCAACAAGAGAAGGAACAGGAGGATGCAAACCCTCCTCAAAGAGATTGTCGTTGTCCATCCCGTCTACACTCTTCATTCAGATGAAAATCAACCAATAGCTAGTAGCAAGATTTTCAATACAAATAATAATGTCATATAAACATATCACTAAGTGATTAAACTGAATCATTCAACAATTCCCACACTGTGATACAAGCACTAATAAATCACCAGTCCAAATAACATGATATAATTACTCAATTAGTCACATCTAACCTTTTTCTCCGGGGCCGAGACTATAGTTCATTAATTCACATACAACTTAAAGTCCAGAAAGGCATGTGTAAGGTCAGTAAAAAGGGATCTTTAGTCACCACAGTAAGAAAAACCCAACAAATTTGATTAAATATGAGACAACACTTCATCGAATTTGCAGAAAGGTCAGCAAATAACAGCATACCCTAGACATTTAATTAGTGCCAACATGAAAACTTCAAACTTACGGAAATTAACCAAATAAATACAATAATCTAACACAAAACCCCTTTTATCCCTTATTACTGTGGTCATCTATACAGCTGAAAGTCGCTGTTATTGGTCGGACTCTTCAATATTACCTCGCGTACCCGACAGTCAGACATAGGTAATTAGGTAGGACACCGGACACTTCATTTTAGACCAAAAACATGAATAATTTTTTTCCATAAAATAGCAGGAATCCAACACTGGGACATGCACCTGGGTCGGATACTTGTAACCGAGACTGAACAACATAGGCTACAGCCTGAAACCCAGAAAATTAGCAACAAAGAAATGAACTTTGATCAGAAATTTCCATTAACATCAAATGTCAAATTCATATTTTAATTAGAAACTACAAAAGAATTAAACTTTATCATTGTCCCAAAAAAATAATCAACAGAATGCAATCAGAGAAACATGAATGTTATTCACTCAACAATTAAAACAAAATACAATACAATTACACCATAGACAATCAAATAATGCCACAAATTCGTGTTTAAGCGGGAATTATCCGTCCTATGCTTAAAACAGATCAAATAGGACAAATAGGACAAAAGTGGGATATTATTTGACTCGTTTTAATCACAAAACGGTGTTATGAAACTGAGAATCGTGAACAAAAGGGTGAAATCATACCTGAAGTTAAGCACCAATTCTTGGTTAGGATCGTCTTAATTTAAAACCGCTTCATATTAAATAAAAATAAAGATAAAAATACAAGGAAATTGAGATTGGTCTTAAATTAAGACGGTCTTAAATAAGACCAACTTTTAATCCAAGAGCTTTGAGCAAATATAACCTGATTGAAAGAGTTTGTAGATTTGGTCTCATGATTAAATTGTGCACAATTGCTTGTTCTATGGGTACAAACTAGATTTGGTAGACGGGTCAATCAGGCCGGGGTCAGTCGGGCCAATTCGAGTTGGGTCAACTCCGGTCTGTCGTATTATTAGGTTAGTTCAGGTCAAGTCGGGTTGTTTTGGGTTCCAGGTTTTTTTCGGCTATATTGGTCGGGTCATTCCAGGTCAAGCGGGTCGAGATAATTCGGGTCGGCCAATAATTAAATGTGAAAAAGCACATTTAGTATTATTCTATTTTTAGTTTATTTTGATAATTATTTCTTTATTTTAACGTAAATAATATTAAATGTGCTTTTAAATTAGTTATTTTAAATTTTTTTTGTTCAATTAGAGTTACATTTTGTCGAATCATTTTCGAGTCGGGTCATTTCGAATCAAGTCAGTTTCGAGTTAACAAGCCTTTGATCAAATCGGGTTTTGGGTCACATTCCGGCGTTGAAATTTGGGTAATTTCGAATATCGGATCAGTTTTTTAAGATTAGGTCAATCGAACCGGGTTGATTTTACCGGGTCTAGTAGAAACTACAAACTGGTCCAATTCATATATTTTTAGTAGGCTCATAATGCCACGAACACTTAAGCTGATGCCACGACATTTTAAAGGCAACTTGAAAAGTGTAGGGTTGACTGGTTGTTCATGTCCAACAGTTTTCGTGGTATTACGGTTTTTAGTGGATTTATGATTGGCCTATTTTTAATACTAGTACGTAAACCTGGCAAACGGGTCAACCGGGTCATTTCAGGACTTCAAACTTTGGGTTCGGGTCATTTTCGGGTCAGCTAGTAAGAAGGTATTTGTGGATAATTAGAGCTGTTCAAATGCGGGCTTGGGCCGGACATGGGTCGGGCTTTCGTTCCATTTTTGGCCCACGGACAAGCGGGTTTATGGGTTCGGGACAGGTTTGTGGGCTGGGCCTTTGTATTTTTCTTAAAATGTCTTGTCCGTACCCGCTTATTTAGTGGGCGGGATGGGCCGGGTAAATGGACGGGATTGCCCATGAACAGCTCTATGGATAATAATCAATTTGCACCAATAAACATTCAGATCGAGTTAATTCGGGTCGGGTCAAGTTCGGGTTTATAGTTCGGGTGTCGGGTCAGGTCAATTTTGCCAGGTCTACTAGCACGTGACTAATCATATTAGCATATAATTTCTCCTTTGTCATTTATTTATCTTTACTTTTGCCACAAAAATCAAGGAAAAGTAAAGGGATCATTTGTGAATATTATTATTGCGGACAATTGATTTTGTTGATTGTCAAATTACCCTTCAAAAAAATATTCTTCATATAAAAAAGTAAACAAATAAATGAGACACTCATTAATTAAATAGTAAACAAATTACCGGGACGGACACAAGCCGAGATTGATTAATGATCTAATTTTTTTTTCTTTTGATGGCCAACAAACACTCGAAGCGTTCCCCAAGCCGGGTCGGGCCTAGGCTCCCTCCTACCCAACCCAACCCACTCCACCTATACTAGCCCGCCCAAGCCCACCTAGCTCGCCCCCCTTTTCCCTTTTTCTGCCCAATCGTGCCAATCTTGGGTCATCACCCCCAGTCCATGGTGTGGGCTAGGGCTCCCTCCCCATCGGTCTGGCCCGGTCCACACCGACCCTGCCCGGTGTCCAGCCGCTACCTTTTGTTCGCACTGGGTAAATCTCGGATATACGTAATAGCCTGCAAACCACGTATACAAGATAAGTCATTGATAAGGGCAGGCTCGAAGTCTGTAAGGTACAGTTCCACGCCCTATACACTCCAGTATTCCACAAGATTGCTCTTGGGGATGCTTAAACTTGAGTCCCTTGGGTCTGAAATTCAGACGGGTCAAATGTTATCATTTATCATAAAATGTAAATATTTCCTTATAATATACTATCACTTTTCTCTTAAAAAATGATAATTTTAATTATAATTTTTTATCATTAACTAGTTACTTTTTATTAAAAAATGTTAAATTTTCTTGTCTTAAAATAAGACCCTCTTAGGAAATTGTATAGGTTTTGTAATTGTTTTGTTTTCGAAACCGAGCAGGTCCTTTTATTCTAGTGTGTAGTTGTGTCTTCTGTATGAATTTTACATATGTTTTATATGCTAATACAATTACCACAATTACTGAGTTTTACTGAGTTGTGTCCTTTTAAAACAATTACTGAGTTTTACCGAGTTGTGTCCTTTTAAAATAATTATTACTGAGTTTGACATATGTTTTATTAGGTTAAACAAAGATTTTCTTCTTGCAATGTAGTGCCTTTTTTTTATTGTTTTTCGAATTTTACGTGTTACCAAAATCATTTGCTAAAAGCATCACTTGTAATATCTCTAGACAATTAATACACTATACCACCAGTTGTATGGTGTAGAATTCAAGCTCTGTACCAAAGTTTTCGAGTTTTGTTTTAAAGAATCTGAGCTATAGTGTAACGTATCTAAACTCACCCACTTAAACATAAAAAAAATAAACTTTAAACAACTCAGAAAAATTACACATAAGCTCGATTAAATGTAT
>JAOWBH010061117.1:0-15074 GCA_028566215.1 Silene coronaria
AAATCCGTATAATTAAATTCGTATAGCGTATCGGATACGTATAATAAAACCGTATCGTATAATTTTGCTCAGCCCTACGTATAAGAGAAAACACATGAGTTTTTTTTTTCCGTCCATAACTTGTGGATTAACGTAAAACAATATTGTGGAAGTATCCTACAATAATTGATCACAAACTACGAAGACGAATGAGGTTAGTAGAAGTATTGTCAGTTATCAAAGAGAAATATAACTTTTCTGTAAATTAAAATTAAACCAATTAAGTCTACATTTTATTGGGTCGTGGAACCCAAGACTGGAAGAGAAAATGTTAAGGTATTGAGAGGAAAAGTCATATTTCCTACGATGAGGAAGAATAGCGGGACAATAACCTAATTTAGGCATTCTTCCGCCGTCACAACTCACAAGCGCGTCTAAGCATCTTTCTCCAACTGATGCAATATATAAATCACGTATCTCCTTTAAAGCATACACAAAATCTGCACGGGAAATATGTGACTCGCTCAACCAAAAGTGGTAAGCATTTCTCCGATGTTTTTCACATGTTTTAGTATTAGAATTGGATTATTTATGCTTGGCTTGATTTATTTATGCATATGGTATCAGAAATTTGTTAGAAAAGTTGGAGCTAGAATCTACGAGGCAAATCTGTGCCTTTCTCTGTCGAAGGTGTATTGAAAATGAAGTCAAGTCGCCATAACGCGTTTGCAGAATTTATTTCAATACATCTCATGATTTGAATATCGTGTTGGATGATGTTCAAAAAGTTTAAAATTCATATAATCATTTATACATTTGCAATGGATGATATTTGATATACAATATGAAATTTCAAACTGAAGAATATAACTGAAGATAATATGAATTTGTTAGATAAAAATAATTTTATTTTAGATTATATCTTCATTTTATCTCGTATATGAAATAAAATGATTAAAAGGGTGTAACATTTCAATATTTCACATTGTTATTTTTTCTTTATTTTAAAATCTTTCAGAATAAAATGTGTCAAAACTTGTATGAGACGAACTAAAAGTCAATAACCCTCCCTTCACTTATAAGTTTTATCACCAACAAGAGTGTTATTGATTGAACATTAATTTACCTTATCCCCCATAAAGTGTTGACCTCGACCAAACAACAACAGTTGCATTAATCCCCCCAAAGCAAATCCCAGAAAAATCCCATTATAACCCCAGGTAAAATAATAAATAAAAAAAAAAACACAATTCCAGAAATCCCACCTCTCAGTAAAAACATGACAAAGCTACATTGCCAATTTCCCACCACACCAAATTCCCCAAAATTCAAATAAAACCCCTCACATTTTTCAAAACCCCGCCACACTCTCCCTCCTCTATATATACACCGCTCATCACCCATTCCCACTCACGTGACCCTCATCCTCATCCCCCTACAATGTCCACCACCACCACCACTCTCCCACTCCTCCCTTGTGACTCCACCGGCACCTGCATGCGCTGCCACCTCAAACCCACCCCCTCCTCCACCCTCACGTGCTCCACCTGCGTCACCCCCTGGCACGTGCCCTGCCTCCCGTCCTCCTCCGCTTCCGACGCTTTGCAATGGGAATGCCCCGACTGCTCCCCTGACGCCGTCTCTGCCGCCGTGGCCCCCGCCGCTGACGGTGGCCTTGTCGCCGCGATTAAGGCCATCGAGGCGGACCCCACCCTGTCCGACCTGGACAAGGCTAGGAAGAGGCAGCAGTTGTTGGGTGGCCAGGCTGACGTGGCTGCTGCTGTTAAGGATGATAATGAGATATTGGATATTTTGGGGGAAAATATCAAGTGTTCCTTTTGTATGCAGCTCCCTGACCGCCCCGTCACGGTATCTATCCTCCCTCTCTCTCTCTTTATATATACCTCTTCTTTTTCGCTTTACGTTCTTCGTTTAATTGAATTGTTACGTTTTTTTTTTAAATGTGTGACCTTGATTATTCTAAACACGTATACTCTCCCGATTGCGTTTATTAGTATTGTTGCAGGCTTGAAGTTAGTCTTGTATGAAACCGTCTTTAACTAATTAACTTATTGTCACATAACTTGTCTCATATCCTGCTTGCTATATGGATAATTCATAATTGGTCTTTGTTTTTTCAACAATATACTTGTACAAGGCGGTTGCACATACATTTATTGTATTAACGGTATCTTTCAATAACCATTGTTACTCATTAAGAAGGTTATGTTTAGATTCATTTTACAATTGCATTGGTGTAAAACCGCTTTACACAATACTTACTAATCTATACATTTGTCTTCTTTCATTTTTCTGTTGATTGTTAGATGACGGACTAAAATGCACTTTCTGTTTCATAATTGTGTTCGTTGAAACAAATCCTTTCTCGAAATCTTGTACTCCATTTTCATTTTATAATTTTTACTATATCTTATTTTGTATAAAGATTTCGTCTTTCGACAATTTCAATTTTTGCTTGTTCATGTTTTGAATTCATAGATAGGGTCTGGCCTTAAGTGTGACATTGTCAAGATGTAATTAAATTATAGAATATTGTAATTGCGATAGGATATTCGCGCTTTTGCGTAATTTATTATGTAGGATTCTATTATCTTAACATAGATTGTATTTGCTATTATATGGCTTCGTCACAAGATTCTGCTAGCATGTTGTTCTGTTATGGTCGACTGAATTAAGTGATTTATTACTTAATTGAAGCTCGTAAAGTACATTTGGTAAAAATATCCGTGCTCAACGTTTCTTAAATGTTGGTTACGGTGTGACATCGAGTAAACTTGTTTGTTTGGTGCACCGACTTGTCTACGCGTGTATCCTTGTCGCTTAATGTCATGGTTTTACAATGGTTATGGTGTGAAAGTTGGTTTTTCGAGAATTTTTGCTGTTATGTTATGCACTATGATTCTGTAGTCAATTTGATCAACCAATTTATAACATGCTTCTTTTGAAAGCTCTTACTATAATCAGAAGTTTCTTGGAGTTTAGCCTTAGCATGCCGAAAATAATTCCAATTTTGCCTTTGAACAATATAATCTTTCTATGATTGGTATTTGGGCCAAAGTAAACAAATGTAATCTTGAATTCCCATTCTTAACTGTGAAATAATAAATTATGTATCCTTGCTTCAGGTTATGAATGAATTTCGTCTCCCTGTTGCCTAGATGACTAGTACATTTTCGTAATGTGAAGCTACCACATGAGTTTCGGTAGCTTTCAAAATAAATGTCCTAGCTGTATAACTCTGACATATTCTCCTCTTGTGACAGACTCCATGCGGCCATAACTTCTGTCTGAAATGTTTCGAGAAATGGGTGGGTCAAGGCAAGAAGACCTGTGCCAAGTGCAGGAAATCTATTCCTGCTACGATGGCCTCACAGCCAAGAATTAACTCATCTCTTGTGTTTGCAATAAGAACAGCGAGGACCCAAAAGCCTACTTCTGTTGAAGGCCCAAGAGTTTTCCAGTTCATTGACAATGATAATCTTCCTGATGAAGCCTTCACAACTGAGAGAGCTGTAAAAGCTGGAAAAGCAAATGCTAAAAGTGGAAAGATTTTTGTCACGATTCCACCTGATCATTTGGGACCTATAACTGCTGAATATGATCCAGTACGGAAAACAGGAGTGCTTGTTGGTGACTCCTGGTCAGATCGGCTGGCATGTAGACAGTGGGGTGCTCATTTTCCACATGTTAGTGGTATAGCAGGGCAATCAAAGCATGGGGCCCAATCAGTGGTACTTTCCGGTGGATATGAAGATGATGAAGATCATGGAGAGTGGTTCATCTACACTGGAAGGTGTGTTGTAAATGCCATTTTGACATTTTGTGAACTAATCTTGTCTTGTTTGCGCTAATTTATCGCTAATATGAAACTTTTTTTTTTTTTTTGGTGATTATTCTTGATAAAATGTCTTGGCATGGAGATAGTTATGTAGAAGAGTAATATTTTAACGGTTTTATGTTTTTATTTTTGTATGGTCAATGCCAGTGGGGGCCGTGATCTGAGTGGCAATAAGCGAACCAACAAAGAGCAATCGTCTGACCAGAAGTTTACAGGTGCTAATGAATCATTAAGATTGAGCTGCTATAAAGGCTATCCTGTTCGCGTTGTCAGGCAAGTGCCATAAATTGGTACTTTTATGTATTTTAGATTAGTGACTATTACCAACTTTATTGTTAGGTTTCTTTTTTGAAGGAAAGACTTAAATTTCTTTGCATTTACTATAAAATCATGATTTTTTTCCGTGATATATTTTCACTTTGCAACATCCTGTTTTGAGTACTGATAGTTATAATGATGTGTCTCATGGACATTTTGCTGTGATACAGATCATATAAAGAGAAGCGTTCTAATTACGCACCTGAAACGGGTGTTCGGTATGATGGGATTTACAGAATTGAGAAGTGTTGGCTCAAACTCAGGGATCAAGATAAAGATGGAAAGGTGAGAAAATTTGAATTGTTAGTCTCTCTAGAAAACACTGACTACATTGTTTTGATTGACTTTCTGGTTTCGTTGGTGCTTCAGCGACACAAGGTCTGCCGGTACCTGTTTGTTAGATGCGACAACAGTCCAGCCCCGTGGACAAGGTCAGTACACAGTCCAATTTGAACCTAACACGCTTTACCTTTGAGCTTGCAGTTATGACAATCTGAGTTTCTTCTATGATAGTGATGAGCACGGTGATAGACCAAGACCATTGCCAAATGTGCCCGAGCTCAAAAAGGCTTTGCAGCTAACTGAAAGAAAGGAAAGTGCTCATTGGGACTTTAATGTGAGTAGCTTGCTAGTCAATCATTATGGGAATATGTGATTTCTTTTCTCAAGTTTAGTATTGTATCCTGTAAGACCCTTCATGGCATACTTCGCCTCTAATTATAGGAAGCCGAAGGCTGCTGGAAGTGGATAAAGCCCGCACCTTCAAGCAAAATGACCAAGGGTAGAGGAGGATGTTCTCGTCCGAAGAAGAGCTCCAAGGCAAAGATTTTGAAAGGTATTCACCTCTTGTTGGTGTCCAAGTGTTCAATTTAATATTTATCATTCAATTGTTCTATGTTATTTGCTTCCAGTCGAGAATCACCCACAGTTTTATTCTTCTTCTTGCCCTAATGTACTTGGAAATTGGAATGGCATTAATTATTGAGTTTACCAGTCATGTTTCTTGCCGAAATTGGTTCAACATGTCGACCAAAAAAATAAATATATCTTCTAGCTTTTATTGCCTTTCTTAATGATTTCTCCTTTTGCAGAATTTAGCTGCCTTCTTTGTCACAAGGTCTTGACCCTTCCGATCACAACTCCTTGTGCGCACAATTTTTGCAAAGCTTGTTTGGATGGTGCATTTGAGGGTCAAAAGTTCATACGTGAACGACAAACTGGTGGCCGGAAATTGCGAGCTCAGAAAACTGTCATGAAATGCCCCTCATGCCCCACTGACCTATCTGGCTTCCTGCAAAATGCTGAGGTTTGTTACATCCGGCATTTGCTGGTCAGTAAATAACATGGATATTTAGACGACTCTGATAGGGTTTATTATGATTCTTATGTTTCTAGAAACAGACTGAATTGACGTACTCTTACTGTCTTTAGTCATTTGTTAAGCTGTATCCCTGTAATTGGTGGACCCACCATTATTCGGTTGTTAATACCTTTACGGCTTTACCCCACTTGCACTTGCGTGCTGAGAAACCGATCTGAAAGCAAATGTAAATAAATAGGCAAGTCCATGAGATAATGGAGTAATAGGAAATGGAATACAAAAAATACGTTTGTCTTAGATCATCTCTTCTGGATATTTGTCTACGCCATCTGTCTCATCTGTTTTCAACAAACTAAGAATATTATTCACTTTTTTGTAAGTTGTAATAATATCCCGGACTTATATCTCGTAATTTTGATTTGCAGGTTAACAGGGAGCTGATGGGGGTGATAGAGTCTCTGCTGCGCAAGTTTGAAGAGGAGGAGAAAGAAGCAGCATGTCAGGAAAAAGATTGTGACACCTTGGAAGAGGATGAAGATGGGAATGATGACGGGGATACTGCTTCAGAAGATAAAGAGAACACTGGTTCAGACTCTGTGGTGACTGAAACCATTCCAGTGTATAACTCTGATGATGGCGATGAGGCCATGCCAGCTCTTGCTGCAAAACGAGGTCGAAAGAGGAAGAATGCTGCTCCTGCTGGACCAGCAAAAACAAGGGACAGAAAGTCTCAGAAAGCAGATGATGATGGTAACGATTCACCTTCAAGCCCACTGCATGTGGCTTCAGATAATGACCTAGAGTAAGGCTGCAGAATAGAGCTGACCATTGGTTAGTTCACCTGGGCCTTACATCAGGCCTGAACTGGCCCATCGATCAGCTTTGCCGTATCATAGGATGCAGCCTGTATTGCCTTGGAGAGCTGAATCACAGTTTTTGTAGAGTTGTAAAACTTCACTTGCTGCAGCCAGTGCAGGTTGATTGTTGCAAGTTTAACACAATTTGTAGTGGTGCTCTGCTGCTCTACTGTAGCTAAATGTATACGAAGTATTTCCTACTGAGGAATCAGGATAGTAATGTATCTTTCGTACTAAGGAATAAGGATAATAGTATTAGTAAGTTCTTCCGATTGTATCTTTCCTAGCAGCACTTGGAATGCTGCTTTCATGTGTCATTTAGTGGTGTGCTTTGATTTCTTTTTCAACGATTACTGTATGTTTGGGGCTTGGTTTTGATGAAGACAATCAGATACCAATGATACTGTATTACAATCTACAATGGCTGTCATGATCATAGCTATTAGGGCTTGGTTAACGGTTATGGGTGAATAATTGAGGTTTTGTGCCTAGTAAAGTCGTAACAAGCCAGAAAGGTAAAAGTAAGCTGGTATAATAAATTCATGATCTTAGACAGATAGTAGTTTTCCCTGGGGATGTGATCCTGGTGACAGTTATGTTTTGGCATAGAGTAAAATAAAAATGGAATGATCCATTTTCAGCTCCTTCATGCATTGTTTTTTGGATAGGAAAAGCAGGCTTAGACTTGCCTTATTAAAAGAGTGCGGAATCAATCAACAGCTGCATAATCTGTCATTGCAACGTCAGTAATTCTCTTCTACGATGGTCTTAAGACCTCTTTTTGGTTAATATTACCTCTTTGGGAAAAAAAAATGGACATTTTGTAGCGAGTAAAAATGGTCACTATTTAACCAAGTGGTAACTTTTTATCAAAAAGTGGTCACTTTCTCCTGATCGCACGTACAACCGTCGCATAAGAGAATTTGCGTTGCACCATAAATGCTTCCTTTACACTTTAACAATTAATGTATTTCGCAAAACCTTAATACAGCCAATGAATTACAGTCGAGGGGTCAAATGACGTGATAAACACAATTTCAGTTTACATCAAGGGATAACATCCTGGTGACTGGCAAGCCTGAAACAACATAACTATTGCTCTCCTGCACTATTTAGAGATGAATCAAACTCTCATTGCTGTATATAACATTGAAATACAATTCATGTGAATGCAATGTTCTTCCTCTTGAAAAACAAAGGAAAAAAAACAAACAAAAAAAAAAAAAGGAGAAAAAAGAAGGTAAAAAAACAACAGCAATTTTGAAGCTGTCGTATTTTGACTCGCCATGTAACAGAGCACTACTAATAAATAATGAAAGCAAATGGTTAATACTTGATTTAGTATTATTTACATTTATAACATTATTTTCTTGGGTTGAATCCCCCTTGTCCGCATGTAAGTCAAAAATTGTGTTGGCAATTCTGCTAGTAATGTCTGGGCTATAGAAATTTCCCCACCTGAAATGCAGAGAAGCAGCAATACATAAGCAATATGTATGACGACGGAATTTTCATTGTTGGCCATCCAAAAACAGCTGCAACTTATTTTAGAACATAAAGGTTAACACTGCAATATATGTGATCCCTTTATCCCACTTTAGGCAGGAGCATTTGAGACACCTGAGTAATGCTTGTTGTATTGAAAACCCTAAGTAGGCTTGGTGAGAGACTAACCATGGACATCCCGGAATGGCACAAACTGGACAATATCTCTGGATGCAACACGCCCGGTTGTACTCTCAAGTCTTTCTCCTTTATCTGCATCTAAGAACTGACAAAAACCCAAAAAGAAAAGTTGAGCTGACTGTTCAAATTCAAATGCAGGAGCAAACGAGCTAAGCAAAGTTATGCATTAGTAATTTCGGTAAAGAGAGCAACAAGGACAATTTTTGTTGCTGACGGGTTTGGAACCCATTTCAAGTGTACCACCCCTTGGCGATTGGGTTCACTATCTTGAAACTAATTGGCAAAACACAGACTCTGAAGGAAGTGTACCTCCATCTCCTTGAAGTCGGCTCCCCCCACTCCAACTATGAGTATTGACAATGGTAGATCGGAGGCCTTTACGATTGCATCCTTTGTCTCCTGGAGGTCCGTGATCACTCCATCCTGAAACAAGCAGTCCACTACAATTAGTACCGCCTTGAAAGTGCCACATTTGGAGAGGCAACCAGACTGCATTGTTGGTACTTGGTAGCAACAGCATAGTGTGGATCAGTGGGACATTTCTTTAGGTTAATTGATGACAACTTTAGCAGCCTAGAGTACTAGGGAGGTATTTTATTAAACTGTAAGCTTGACCGACTAATCGACCTTAAAAACTTGTTGAAACAAACACAAACACTACAACTGTTGACTGGGACGACACAAACTTCTTGACACAAGCATTTTATTATACTGAAAGCTTGAGCGACTAATCAACCGAAAGTCTATTAATTGTGATGGATATCAGCACTCTACCATTGTGAACACAAACACACTTCTGGTATCACATCCAAGTTACACCTTACACAAACATTTTGACTTGCTAGCCGACCGTGGTAATTTGGAGAAGTATATTTACCGTGATTATTAGTAAGACAAAGTACTTCTGCTGCCCATATGCAAGAGCCTGACCAGCAATATTAGCTGCAGTGCTAATAACCTGTCCAAAAAGGGTAGGTCCAGCAAGTGAAACATTGAAAAGAGCACTGGTATATGCTGTCATGATTCCCTGAATCCCCTCAACCTGAAAACAAAAGATACTCAAGGTTTAATACCCAAATCAGGCTATACAAGCAATTCTCTGTAAGTATGAAATCTTGGTGGCCACCAACCTCACAATAGTTGGTGCTTCCATTCAAATTAAAGCAATGAGAGACTGGGCCATCAATTGGACGCGCTCCAAAACCCCAAGCAGGAAAACGTTTGTCTGAATCATAAAACTGTAGCACTCCTCCAACCTCCATTATTGCCTGTTAAAATAAATTTTTAGTTCTCAGCAGTTTCAAAATAGGATTAAAAACAATAATCTCAACTATGGACGACCTTCTCATATCAATCCTTACAACATTTTAACTTAGAATAATCTCAACTATTGATCTTGTCTTCTCAAAATAGAAAATGGTAGATTTTAACATTTTTCTTTATGTAAAAATTGATATAATAATAACTAGTCAACTCACTCTTTTCAAAACAATTACTCCCTTATATTCTTTTGTCGGCCATTTAATACAATTGAGGGTTTTCAAATGGCCTTAGAGTGTTTTGAGAAGATGATCTGATAGATGGGTTTATTGTAAGTTAAAAATTAGTTTGGATTAATATGAGAAGGTCACTCATAGTTTGGATTATTCATGTTAATTTTCCCTTCAAAATATGAACATGATACTTCGTAATTTCGTATGATCTAAACATAAGACTCTTACTTTCTGGTAGGCGTTTGGACGACCTGATGGATCAATATAATGCAATGAATCAGGGAGACGGGGATTCCCATTCGAAGCTGATAAAGAAAACACTTAACGTTAGAACTAACTAGTGATCTTCCAACCATAATTGTAAGACTACGGTGTTTCAGAGGTCTTATAATATAGGTGAATATAAAATTTTGGTGCACTATTACATCAATGTACTGCAGGTTCTACTAAGCATAGTTATACGGATCATCTCTAAGATACTTCAGCAATATTACTTATCAGGAATTTCAGGACTAACATAAGCTAAGAGTATTAGTAAGAGCATACCTGTAAAATCAATCGCCACCATAAAATTCAACTCACATCCACCAGCTAAGTAGTCGAGAAACGTGTGTTGGACACACTCTGAGTACGTGTCCACAAATAATCGACTTTTCAGCACCTGTATCATGCTATCAAATTCATTACACAAGATAGACTTAAAAAGAGAAAATACGAATCCAATTGCATAGTATAGTTAGAACCTTGTTATGAGCATCATGACCAGTATGAGGTGGTAGAAATAAATTTTCGCCAATTCCACTAGAATGGATCTTCTCTAAATCAGCCAGTGATTTTACAGCTTTCCTATATTTCCCATGATAAAAAGAAGTGAATACAGAGACTACTAAATGTATTAGAATGAAGAGAAAAAAAAATGTCTGTTCACCCAATGAAATCATGCTTCCCGTTGCTGTTGAAGTTAAAGCACTCAATAGTTAATGGACTGTTCTGCACAAGAGTAGACCAGAAAAATGATTCGAGAAAAAATGGATCACACTTATCATGGCCATGTCAGAGTAAAAGTCTTCAAAAACTTGAGCATATAAGAATAATTTCAAATACCTTACTTCCAACTTGTTGAGTGTTTAAATACACAGGCTCCCAAGTTGGGTTCAAGTCATCCTTAATGACTTCAGTTTTACAAATTGGAACTGAAATACCACTCTCTGTAATCTTAGATATCACTATAAAGGGATCCTGCAAAGCATGATTGAGAAATAGCAACTTAAATTTCGTGCCTTATGAAAGCAGATCCATAAAGAGAGAAATTCATCAAAGTCGTACACTTTTAGAGAAAAGATCCTTGTTTTCCAACTCTGAACACCTTAATATCATTTCTACAGCAGTCTTTGAGTTCATAGATTCTTCAGCATGAACAATAAGCTTCCCACAGCTTCTTGGATGAGGTGTTCTCATCACTTCATCATGCTGCAAAAGGTCTAACGTCACTAGCCGGTTTGATTTCGTAACCACCTACACATCCACAGGGCCTGTTGTTAAGACAAAATTCAGTATAAGATGTGAAAGATACATGGAAGCATGCAACCGCGATTTGGTTTGTTGACTTGTTCACACTTGAAAAGTCAAACGGGTCCAGCATGATAACTGAGATGTCATAAAAGTACGAAAAGAAGAGAGTTGATGATAATCAGAAATTACCATAATGAAGTTGTTGGTAAACTAATCTTAGCACACATTTGTACTAATGAAGATTAAAAATTCAAAACCACAATGAGAACATCTAATCAATAGGATAGGTAGAAGTGTAGAAGGCAAGAGAAAGGTTTTCAGAACTCAGAAGCGTAACAGATTCTAAATTCTGGAGAAGCAAATGAAGTAATCAGTACTACCAAGTTGCATTACCTCTGATAATGCACATTCTGCCTCGCCAAGATATTGTTGCTCATCCAGTTTAAGCGTCTATAAGAAGATTTCAATATGTGTAAGAAGACAAAGTAATTTCCTTTTAGTTAGAGTCTGAATATAAAAACAATGGCAGCAACAAGTCAGCAATTACAACTACAACAAGTACTTAAGTCCTGAAATGATTTGTGATCAGCAAACTTAAACCATCATATGGAAATGTGAAGGGGCAAAAAGAAGAAGAGAAAGTATAAAGAAAACTAAACAAAATAGTTAACGAAGTAAGAAAGGAGAGAAAATGTGTCGGAAAAAAAAAACACACAAAAATGGGATCACCCTATTGAGTGAGAGTAAATAAGATGTTAGAGTAGAAACGAGGTGTGAGGAAATTTTTTGAGAAAAAAGTAAAAGAAACTTTGGTAAAAAGAGCAACGAAAAGATGCAAATGAAAGGAAAAAAGTTCTAAAATAAAAATGGCTGCAGAAAGGCATATCCCATCATGATCATTAACGTCTAATTCCTTTTTTCCCTACCTAACACTATATGTTCTTCTAATCCAAGAAAGGTCCACAGACTCGGAGAAACAATTTCTTAGACGCGACAAAAAAAATACAGAAAGTGCAGACGGCGCCAAGAGTATGAAATGTAATGATACCTTTACATCTACACCGTGGAACTGTGTATCAACATCATAAACACGAAACCTGCGCAATAAAGCGTGAATATCAAAAATCAAGAAAACTGTATAGTATGTCATCATCAGACAAGGAGCATGGAACAGAAATAAGTAACTTACACTAGATTCTGTACAATTTCAAAATGATATGTTACAGTGACCTTATTAATCCATGTAGGGTTTAAAGAATTCAAGACGACTTCTGTCCGTCCAAGTTCTTCAAGCTTTCCATCTCTTCCTTTCATATAAAGGACTACCATTGGATCACTCTTCAAGAATAAAAGCACACGAAGCATGATTCTTATGAAGAAATAGCCAAACAACATGCAAATATAAGAAGGAAAGCAACGAAGGACTACACGACACTATTTGATAACGCTTAGTTTCACACATGGTTCAAAATCTCGGTATCGGTCGTAGTCGTAGTCGTAGATACAGTAGCTGTATAATGAGTAATTAATCAGCCTACGCTGACAAATAACGGTGAATCTTGGTGATTTATCGGGTGATATCTCGTATCGGTAGAGTGACAATCCGATACAACGCGGCCGATACGATAAAACGCCCGGCCGAGATTTTAAGCCATGGTTTCACATGATGTAGCAGCAAATATGTTTTGCAGATTTCAGCTACCTAACACTATTATGTACAATTTGGAGCATAGATACAAATAATGAAATTCTAAGAAAACGAGTTGAGTGCTGGCAAATAGATGTGACATGGAAGTGTACATGTTAAGGTGATTTGGTAATAGAGCACAAGGTCTCTGGATAACAAACCTTGGAAAGCACGTCCCGATCACGTAAACTTGACGCGGACAGCGATAACTGTTAAGGCATCAGGGGGAAATTTACAATTAGTATCAAGAATTGGTGAACAGAACCCTATGTAAAACTTATTTTGGTCACACAGTTAAATACCCTACTTCAGTTCTATCATATAAATCCTTCATTGGAAGTTTGTAACCATTAAACAACTAAGTGACGGTGCTCTCTAGGTCAGACCAAAATCTTGATGATTCTATAGAAACTAGAGTATAACATCCACACAACCCCATGTCGAATAATTGTCTTCCCGGAGCATCATACTTCACCATTGTATATTTGGTTCAAGATATTAGATACTACACTACTACTCCTTACACCCCTAATTGCATAGTTTGAGAGAGCAAACCAAGAAGCACACGCCACAAGCAGTACTAAAATGCAACATTGAATGAGTCAAGCAAAATAGACTTCAGTTCATAGTCATTCCAGCCCCAAGCACAAGTCAGGGGCAACCGCTATCAGACTCACTCGACACCCAACAAATACTGAATTGGTTCGAGTGTATATTCTAGCATTACATTTACTTAAAATCTATAATAACATACCATCTATTATTAGTATCTTGCATCAAAAGTGGCGTATTTATAATCAAAGTGATCAGCTGAAAAGGGCAAATTGGGCACTTCCCTTATAGTTGTACCATTATTCATACTCTAGAGTCTAGACCACCAACATTGACTTCAGCAAAGTGCCCTAATTAATCTAGTCTACATTCCAACCTAACTCCACAAAAATCTACAGCAAATGATAGCTATCTCCAAAACCGCTTCGACGAAAATTACATCGTTCACACAAATTAGCAGTTTATAACACTAAATCCGTGACCTATCATTTCTAATTTCAGGCTTTCAGCTACTAAACTCAATTAACAACTCGGTCACTCATCAAAACAACGTCAATTCACATTACAGCTGAAAAATAATCGATAATTAATATATATAATCAGTATATAAACAATAAACACTAAGTATATAATAAAATCATAATAATTCAAAATTAAGTATTAATTAACCTCGATCTGAGAGTAAAGGCCATGAAAACCGCGAGACTTGAGAAACAAGTCAACGGCGTCGTTTCGACCGTCGGAAGTTTTGTTACCGTTGGCACCGCCGCCGCCACCTCCGACGGCGGCCCTTCCGCCTGCCACGTCAGAGCAGCAGTTCCCCATTTTGTGCTTTAATTAGTTAATCAATTGGAATTTCGCGGATTAATTTTACACAATTTTTTAGTAAGGAAATGGTGTTTTTATAAAAATGGAAGGGGAAAAAAAAAGGAGGAAATGATATAATTGGAGAGTTGGAAGACTGAAGAGGAACAAGGAAAGTTGGAGGAACAAGGCATGGCAATTAACAGCCAGCAATAGCCTGGACCCGGACAGTCTTTTTTTCGGGTCTAGATAAAATCATATACTTTGTACTAGTATATTCTAAATGTAGGAATTAAATGGTAAATAATCCAAACTATTAGCCGTCTTCTCATAATAATCTAAACTTTATTTTAACTCAAAATAAACCATACTATTGCTTCACTCTTCTTGTAACAGTCCGAGTAACTTGCTACCTGTTTAACAAGTTAACTTACCTCCATTTTATTTGTTTTTTTCAGTTAACTTTACTCCTTCCCTTATTAATTATTTACCCTTCCACTCTGCTGAACCATCCTCCATCCTAAATCGCCACCACCGCAATTGATATTGTCCTCCCACAATCACCACAACCGCCACCCCAACTCGGACCTCTTAAATTAACCCCCATGGCCACCATAACTACACAACTATCCTAACCCCAAATTAATGGTTTACCACCCTATTGAAATAGTGATACGAGGTTTTGGAAAATCACCTCAAATGATGGTGGAGGAGCGTAGTCCACGACATCGAAATTTGACGACAATATCACCTTTGAAGGCGGCACACAGGCAAGGCTCCGTGGGTTGAGGGTGGGTACCTCATTTTTTTTTTTCTTCCCGGAGCTTTATCCCTGAACAATCAATTTGAATCGATTGATATTTGTATTTTAGGCTTTAGGTAACATCACTCCATTGCATTGGTTTGCTGTACAAGTTTAAAAGCTCAAATAATGGTAACATCTCTCCATCGAATTGGTTCGCTGTTTTACCAGTGAGGTCGTTGTTGGTTTCGATGTCGTAATCCG
>JAOWBH010061335.1:0-15066 GCA_028566215.1 Silene coronaria
AATTCTTCTTCTTTGGCAACAACCTTCGACACATCTTGATTTAACCTTGCTAAAGGGGTTATTCAAACCTGAGAAAAGGAACTTGACAATCAAATGTTAAATGGTCTTGTCATCATCAACCAAAAGTCTCAACACGCTGTGTTCTCAAATTGTCCTCTGCTATCTCCTCCAAAACCTGTGTCTTTACCCTAAACGGATTCCCCATACCCATGGACTTGGACCAATCATTAGCATCGTCATGTTGAGAAACCCTAGAACTGTCCCTATCCGAATCTGTTGCAGCCATGCTTGATTCTTCTTGGCTGTGTGTGTTATTTTACAGGGACGAAATTATATATTTATTTATATTTATATTTGTTCTTTGGTAAAAATTTATATTTATATATTAAGGAAGGTAATTACTAATTAGGAAAGGTAGTCGCGTGAGGATGCAGCTAAGTTTATGGTAATGAATTTCTTCTTATTTTTCATGTCGGAGGTGGAGAAACCGCATTAATTAATTCGCTTCTGAACGAACAGGGGATTAAGCTAGTGTTGATACACTTTTGCATAATTTTAGCTGTTTTTTTTACGTCGACAAATTAACAAATAACGTCTCGATAGTATGTAATGAATTTCCTAATTTACTCCTTACCCAAACGTTTCAATTAAACTATTGACTAACAATTTAATAGACAAATCGAAACTAACAAACTAATATCGAATAACAAAAAAACATTGAAGGCAAATGGGCAATATGGCCATTTTACAAAGATGCGACGGTGCAGGAAACTTTGGACGTGGAACATACACGTCTAGGCCTAGGGTTGAAAACTGAGCCGTTGTGACGGGTTGAGCTGGCTCACCACGTTGTCCAAGGCAATTGAAATGGGTAATGAGGTAATGAACTTGTATAATCTTTTCAATTGAAAGTAGATAAAGCAATAAACAAAATTTCCACAATACTCTATCTCAAAAAAATTCACTATATAATTTTAATTAAAAAAAAGGTACAAATCTAACAAAATTGAAGTATATAGTGATTTCTATAGACGTCCTGAAAAGCTTTTACTAATTACTTCATCTGTTTCATAATCGTGTCTCTCTTTACGTATGCTTAATGCACGAACACTTGTACCATCTTCAACTCGAACAAATTTGCTACCAACAAAAGTGAAGTAAAAGAAGTTGAAGACTCCAATACAAGCTATTATTGCATAGAAATAATCAAGCTTATTTTTGTTTAGGTCATGACCCCCTAGCCATGCCATACCTTCTTCATTTCTCGTCGTCGAGTATATGATGTTAACAATCACGGTACTTAAGTAGCTAGCCATCGACAAGCTAAGGAAAAATACGGACCCAGCTAGCGACCGCATTTGCTCCGGCATTTGTGTTGTGAAGAATTCCATCATTGATACCGCGGCAAAGGCTTCTATTAGGCCGGACATAATAAGTTGAGGTACTAGATATGCTATTCCAAGAGGCGATTCAAATGACTTTGCTTTTATTGCTTCGTCTCGTCTTTTGGACTCGATTATTGCTCCGGTGACCATACTCAAAATCGACATTACTATCCCAATTCGAATTCTTGAATTTAGCGACAATCTCACATCCCTACGACAACTCCACTTCTTCCATAACCTTATGATCACACGCTCGTATAAGATTATCCAAATTGATAAAGAAATCATAGAGGTTAACCCGATCCAACCCGGTGGGATTACAAATCTCGACCCGACTTTCCGGTCCATTTGTATTGCTTGGAGAATACCAAAAGTGTTTTGTTGATCCATTGCTATAAAACAAAGAATCCCAGCAACCCAAACCGGTAAAATCCCGATTAAGCTCTTCAATTGTTCGACTTGTTGAACACTACACAATCTCCAATTGTTCTCGGCAATGCCATCGGAATTTAATTCACTCGAATTCTTAATTATCGCTGCCTTATCAAAGAACTTCAATCGATTCGACCTACTAAGCTTAACAACCTTAGAACCTGAACCCGACTCATTAATAATTGGATCGTAGAAATCTACTTTGTTTTCAGAACTTGGTAAACTCTCCTTCCTTTTCCTAAATGCCGCGACTATCACCTTCATCATGTCGATAAAGATACTCCCTTGAGGTGACTTGTAAATATATGTCCGGCACCCCGATAAGAAAATAGTGATAGACACAGCGAAACAAGCAGTCGGGATAGCGAACCCAATAACCCAACTAATGTTAGTTTGGACATAAACCACGGCCGTCAAGGCAACTAAGAGAGAAATGGTGAAAGAGAGGTACCACCAATTGTAAAACCGCGATAACTGTGTACGGCCTTTTTCAGTCGATATGTCGAATTGATCTGCACCAAATGCAATGCTGCAAGGCCTGATTAGCCCTGACGCAATGGCTAGTAGTATAAGAGCTGAGAATAGTAACGCGAGTTGACTCAGTGTAGCGGGAATGCAACTGTCGGATTCAGGGTTACAACTTGGAGGCCTTAAGTTCGGTACCCCTGAAGCTAAAGTTAATCCTCCCATCCCCTGTAACACAAGCAAATCCGGATTTAAAATCAACAATGTTGTTGTTAAATGTGTTAAAAATTACGATTGAGCATTATAAAAAGAAGACGATTCTTACCAACATGGAAGCTATGGAACCGATGAGCAAAGTGTAGAACCTTCCGATATAGGCATCAGAAGCCACGGCACCTATCAATGTTAACACGTTCGATGATCCGACCCATATGTTAAATACATTGATCAAAAATATGCCGTCCATATAGTATTGCGTGCGCAAAAAGACCGTCATATTGGCTATCAAACTCATCGAGGCCAGCTTCTCAAACGTCTCATTTGCTGAAAATATTAAATCATAAAACTTGTATAAGAAAAAACAATCGTATTTTATTTTCACAGTACATTTTTTAATCATTACATAGTACTTTTCATCTCATATTACCCATTTGCCTACAATGGTCAAAATTCAAAAGTGTACTGTACTGCAATGAGTAAAATATTTACTGCGAAAATAATCAGCCAAAATTAATTCATATACAATAAAAATCGAGTATTAAAAACATACCTAAGATGAATTTTATGGCAGTCCATCCTCCTCTCTTCCTACCGGGAGGAGGAGGAGGAGGATCCGTATGACTTATGGACGAATGTTGATCACCAATCTCGACATCTTGCTGAGCACTATCCATTTCTTTATGGTTGGTTCTTTAGACAACTTAATCAATTAGTAACGTGAATTGTGAAATGTAAGGCGACAAAAGAAATCGATAAGAAAGAACAAAAATGGAGTGTTATTATTATGAATATAGTTAAAACACTCGAAATTTTCTTGGCAATAGAGATTGAAATAAGTGTTTTGAGAAGAGGACGAGAATACGAAGGCTATATCTAAGGAAGTTGGTTTGAGTTGATGCTGTAAAACGTAGTTTATGTGGTCATATAGTAGTTGTTAGAACAAACATCCGCCATTTTAGCAAATTTGACAAGCTATAAGACAACTATAAATTAAGTGAGATTTATTGTGAAAATATTCAACATTTATTAAAAATATACCTAGTTAACAGAACTGAATCAAGTTAAATACTATTTATAGACGTAAAGACATTAGTTGTTAATTAGGTGTGATTATATACCTTAAATATTTTTATTTTAATGAAAAATTTTACTTAATAATCTTTTGATAATTTGATTCATGAAGTTTTAGGCCAACAATTTTTACTATTAATAGTTAAATCACATTAGCTTTATGCAATTTTCTTAAGGGAAAACATAATTAATGTCAAAAATATACAAGTGACATTTTATTTTGATGATTGATATTCAATAAAATTGTCAAACTCGTCGAGAAAAACAGAACACAATATAATCATTATGTGTTTTCAGCATGGGAAAAGGTTGCGTACACTTGACCCTCTTTAACTCGTCATAGCCAGAAACATTTGAGACATAAAGATAATCTCGTGTGACTACGATTACTCCGATTCAAATACTAAGAGAAAATTAAAGTCTTAAATTAGTCACATTTTCTAACATTTCTTAGAAAAAATTTGATCAAACTCGAAACAAAGAATAAGATTCGGGAAATGAAACACTAATTTCACATGAAAATAGCTATGAAAGGGAGAAGAAGTAGTTGTTCTGTACATTGAAAGCCCCTTAGTTTCACATAAGTTGAATGCCATGAATCCACAAAAGATTTTCAAGGTATTACAAAAGAACTATGACATAATAACCCCGTTTCAAATTGCGTCTAAAAACCGCTCAATGTCTGGATAATGGTGTTGTGCCATGGGTCTGATAGGTGCTGCAATAGGTTCTCAAATGGACCCTTTCCTGTCACATTGTGCTGAACTAAGAATCCCAAAAACGCCAACATTGCCAATCGCCCTGCCATGATCACAAAACATACAAATTCAGCTCTATATCGCCTTTTCAAATGTACATAGTCTTTATCCCTATAGCCGAAACTTAGTGTCAAACAAGTACTTCTCTAATGTATGTTTAGATTAATTCGTCTTTGTTATTATTCAGTGTCTCAAAGGCTCTCATCTATGTTAAAGGGTATTATAGACGCTTAACAGGAGCATTGTTAGAAATAATTTTGAGATGGTGAAAATCGATTGTTTACCATTAGCAAGTTCCTTCTCCTTGGCTTCAGTGGTAGGAGCAAAGTTGAGAGGGTTGAAAATGCCACCAGGGTAACCGACTTCACCAGGGGGTAAACTGTATTGCTTAAAGATGGGGTCTTGGTTAACACTTCCCGGGTTCTTGATGTCTTGCCATCTCCTAATCTCGACGTAATGGAACAAGATAAACTCGATCACAAAGAGGGTTGATGATGAGGCAAAGTACTCTGACTTCCCTGCATCATACCATGCAGGAGCATTTATAATGCCTATCTTTGTGAACACCTCTGGCAGTAGCATTCCGGCTACTCCGAGCATTGCCCATCGGCCGTTCACTAGCTCTGCTTGCACGAACCACTTCAAGTTCTCGGGGTCCTCGGCTAGTGCCAAGGGATCAAACCCATTGTCTCCTGGAAGACTGTCTCAAGGTATAGACAAATGTTAACATTATATGTTTTAAGTCCCATCATAATATTTGATCTTAGAACTACAACAACAACAACATCATAGACTTGATCCCAAAATGATTTGGAGTCGGCTATTTGATCTTAGACTACAATATAGAATTATAGAAGTTTACCAAAAGAGAATTAATTTGTGAAATTCAAATACTATTATGATTGCAATGGTACATTATCGAAATTTTTTAAAACTTCGAAAGTTGGACTAGCGTACTCTCTTTGTCTAATAATAAAGGCTTTTCTTTTTGTGTCTACCATCCGGTTTAGTCTGAATTCGAGCAGGGTAAAACCACTAGGGTGGTAAAGTTCTCCGGCATAAATTTTAACATTGTTGCATTCCCAGGGTTTGAATCTAAGACCCCATGTTAAGTTAGAACAATTAAGTACGATCAACATTAATAAAAAGCAAATGATTTCAATATTTCATAGACAATATAGTAGTAACCCTATGGGTAGATGGTTCTATGTAAGACCGTTATATGCATAAGACGAGTAATTCTAACTAACATTAACAAAAATTAATCCGTATATAATAGTAATATACCTTCCATTGAGGTAATTAGGGGAAGCCAAACCAGGCAACCACTCTCCCTTCTTAGCTTCAACCTTAAATGAACAAGTGGACGAAGTTGATGGCAACCTAACAGGGCAATCCTTGTTAAGTTTACCAGGAACACCGGTCAAGAACCGGGATTTCGATGCACACGGCCGGAACCCGGCAATTGAAGCTTGTGTGGTGACTGCTGCCATCTCTTTTCCAACCAAGTTATATTACTACTTGTATAAGGGATATATGGGAGAAAGAGTGGCACCAAAGCTTAAGGTTTTAAGTTTTAAGACTTGAAGTAGTAGTATATTTGATTTTTAACAATTGGGTTTGTGGCTCTTGTTTAATGAGGGTCACTTGGGCCTTTTAGTGGGCTGGATTTTTTGGAAATCTTGAAGTTAAGTTAAGGGTATGATACTTGTAATATTAACCAATGAGAATTGTTGTTTGCTATCCTTATCTTATGCCATATCCATATATCTATTGCTTTGATTTTGTTGGTTGGGAGAAATCATTTGGTCCCATGTTTGTGGCATGGTGGAAGATTTTTTATTGTAGGAATCTTATGGTACCACTTGGCTTGTGACATGTGGATTGAGGAAGGCTGTGTTTTATAGGCGTCTTAAAATAAATGGAGGCCCAGTGCACCGGAAAAAAAAAAGAAAAAAAAAAGACCCAAAATATGAATGCAAGTGCATTGTACTTCAATTTTTGTATTGAATTTCATCAATAAAGCTTATAAATTCAATGTTTATAATCGGAGGCCCGGTTTCTCCGTCTGTGGTTGTACGAGGTCTTAGACGCCCCTGGTTGTGTTTCTTTCTCCTAGTTATGGTGAAAACAATTTTGCACAATTTCGTGTAAAGTGAGTTACAAAGATAATATGTTGTTGACGAGAACTAATCTTAATCATGAGTACTAAGTACTACACCGCACAACTTTATCAGTTAAGTTAACAGACATCTGCATTCGTTTTACCGAAAACATAGAGTTAGTCACTAGTGTTAGATATGCTTAAAATAACGACTTTTGCATAATTCCTCAATGTGGCTAATCGTGGTTTTATGGATAAATTGACCATTTAGATTCACTAAGATTTTATATATTTCAGCCAATTACACTCTTATAAAAAGTATTATGGTAGGATTAGAATGAGTTATTAGTCAAATCTTCGCTTTTTTATATAAGTTTATAATAATAATAAATATTCCCAATGCTTCTCAGTTTATTAAACTCATAACAAAATACTCCATGTGATTCTTTGTAATTGTCTCAATTTTAAGAATAGTGAAATCTATTTTAACTAAATTGAACAATTTCTGGAAATCGAATGGAATATTATTCAACCATCATAGAGTCCACGAACTTAATCAAACTCAAGAAACAATTTAACAACACAAATTTAATTTTGAAGAGAGACAATCTTTTATTTTTATTTTTATTTTGGTACGAAGAGACGATCTTTCATTAATGTTAGTGAAAGTCATCTCTTTTTGAGAGGTTAATGGACTTCCTACTATAACTTGAAGGATTTACTAGAGAAGTTCAACTAATGAACTCAATTTAGCTGTTTCACGTTTAACTTGTCCATGGGCTTAACATGTCTATGATCCAAGTTTTACTATTTCATTTGGCCCAGATCCTCAGATCTCGGGCCCAATTTCGTTTCTCAGTCACTTCGAATAACAGCTCTCAACTCAATTTTATTTGAATCTCATACAAGTACTAATCATCGGAGTGTTTGGTTGGAGATTGGGACATTTCCTAGAATTCCGAGTAGGTTTATATTAGGGAATTTATTCTCCCTCCAAGTCACTCATTTGTTTCCTTTTTTTTGTGTATAAGAATTAAGAAAATTAATTTAAATCACACAAATCATTCGAACCAACATGCAATTGAATTTAGATCACACAAATGTTTCTAAAAAAGGAAAGAGTGAACAAAAGGTGACTTAAATGCAAAAAAAGATATAGGGAATAAATGAGTGAATTGAAGAGTGTATTAGACTTTGTGTATTATAACTGATAGGTATCCTAGTTAATATCGAGTGATTTGAGTCTATATTTGAGTCTTCTAGTCGACAAGTAAATAAAGTAGTAGTTGTCGTCGACAAGTACTACTTTGTTTATTTATTTTAAACTCGTCATTGTGTAACACCTCATGAGGTTATGGAGATTAAATTGTCCCACATCGAGATAATAAGAGGAGTGTGATATGTTTATAAAACATTTCATCCACCGCCTAATAACAAGACCTTGTGTTTTTGGGTTTCTATTAAGTGAGGACAAATAATGGGTTCAAAGGTGCACATTTCATGAGGTTATACTTTGTGCCATCTAATAAATGTATCGGGTGAATCGGGTCCCGGGTCACCTAAGAATTGAACTGCAAAAGTACAAGGTCTTAGGTGTAATACCTGATTTCGTACTACTATTTAAAATGTGGTCATTTTTAAGTCACCCTTTCCCATCACAAGCTTTTAACTAACCTCTTACAAGAAACAAGTGAGAGGGCAAATGGAAGGGAGACTATAAAAGGTCACAAACTTGTGACTATTACAAGTAAGACGGATTGAAAAGAAAGTTATTACATTTTATTATTATGATGTTCGGTCACATTTTAGTATTTGGTCACCTTTATCTAAAATGGTTGTTTTTTTAGTTTATTCATTGTACAATACAACGATTGAACACAAATACACAATAACAACTTAGTTTTACTTGTTATCCCGTTTTAAACTTAAAACGGATATAACCATCTTTAAAGAAACTTATTGATATACCATGAGTCAAGGAAAATGAGATAGTGAGATAGGGTTAAGCGAGGACAAAAGGCTGGCGCATGGCGCATGGGAACTGAACATGATCAGGCCGTCATTCAAACTCGAAAAGCTCGAGTAAGTTGAGTCAATTCAACACTTATAAAGCCTGAGAGGTCAAACTCGAAACATGTGTCCACTTTCATATTGTGATTTCTGATGCTCTATACTTACTCTACTGCTCGTATTGGAGTAAATGTCACGGTGTATAAACAATATTTGACTTTCTTTTCCATCATTCAGCGTGAATTACGTCTCGTTAATGTAAAAAAAAAACATTCATGTTAACAAAAAACTAGAGTATACGTTTACAAATTCATTTACAAAGTATTACTCCCTCCAAATATTTTCAATCTTCGCCTTCCTTCAATATATGTGAGGTATATTTTATTGAAAGGAGAAGATTGAAATTTTTTTTTTTAGTCAAACGAAGAGCGCACTTAGTCGCATTACAATAGAGGGGAGCAAGATCGAACCTGATACCTATTGTTCACAATACCCCCGTCTTAACCACTAGACTAAAATTTCGTTGAAATATAATGACTTTTATTAAAATAAATTCCGTTAAAAATTCGCATGTTTCTATCATTAATATCAGTACGAAATGCCTTATTACAGAAGATTAATTCTAACTTATTCTTACAATTTTCACAGGATGATATCATGTGTCAACGTGTCGTTATGTCACAATATGTAGATTAAGTTGTTAGGCTTTGTTGTAGTTATTTACGAGTACAATAATCACACTAGTTTTTCTTGATCGACTCACGTAGACACGCGTATTCCAGGACAAATAGAAAACAGTTTTTAATTGCATTGATAAAAACATTACCATATGTTAATATACTTCTTCAGTTCTTTTAATTTAAGGTACTTACGGAAAATAAGTTAGTATTTAGTTGAGAAAATGTATATACTCAACACTCGTGTTTTATGATAGACTTAGCAAAATCAACTCAAGTTTATAATAATGTGAGTCCGGAAAGGGGTCGTGCCTCCGACAGGAGTCGAAAATAAAATGCGAGAAAAAAACCAGGAACAGCACTTGTTCAAAGTTCAAACCCATTAAAAAAGCACATATTCAGCTAGAAAAGCAATTATTACACTTAGATGTCCTTCAAACTTCACTTAGAAGCTAAGACACTTAACAATTAGTGACTAATAACACCATAATTAGTCACTAATCCCCAACCTAAAAAAAAAAACCACACTAAAAGAAAAGGTGGCGGGTAGTTAAAACCCTACCCCGGCCAGGCGGCCATATCCGATCCCATTAAAACACTAGGACAGGACACAAGGTTGAAGGCCTAATAAAATTAGCCCAATTCATCCCTTTTTAACCTAAAACTTGATAATTGATGGTAAGGCCACAATAAAATTAGCACTTACCAAATTTGACCCTCACTATTTAACCCACTAAAATCAACACTTTAACAAAACTTAACCTAGTAAAACTCCACTCATTGCTAAGTACTAAGGCCTAGCTAATATTGCCTTAATCATTAGAATTGCGGTCCATTATAGGTCGTGCCGAAGGACCAATTTGGAGGAGCTACGTTGAGGGCGGTCACTGTGCGTCCGTCACTTCCGGTGACTTTGAAAGAAAGGGCTTGGCCATTTAGGTAGTTGTTGCTTTGCCAGTTTTGACCCCAGTTTCTTGACATTGGCTGCCACCCGGTTTTTGACCCTTTGATTGCGACTGCATGTACGTCTCCTGCACCCCCGACGTTGGTGATTAACACCAGGTTGAAGTAGGAGTGGCCGTTGATTGTGAATCGGATTCCTCCTTTCTTTTGACATGGTACCCTGGTATACACATCAAATATAAGTTTCTTAGAAAGATTGACATATCCATAATAAGCTTAGGACGATTGTTAAAATTAAAACATCTTATGGTATAAATAATTGGAAGTAATTTACAATTAAGTAAAAGTCAGTAGTCGGAAACAGGGTAAAAAATAAACAAAGATTTAGAACATGACATGCCAGGCTTTAGAAAAAGCAAACCCTTACAAAACAGTTAAAACAGACCAACGGTAGACAGCAACACCAGCGTAAAAGCAACAAAAGTAAATAAAAAAGTAAAAGCAAAAGCACTAATCTTTTTAGTTAAAACTAAAACTATATTATTAGAGACCAAACTGAATGAGTATAATTATTAACTTCGACAAATAGTGAATCCTCAATCGTTCCCTTTGGTGCCCATTAGGGTTCAGATAGTCCGCAAACTGCGTATAAAGGTCAACCATCTATTTTAGAGCAAACAGAATTGAACCTAAGACCCTTGAGAATTTCAACTAGTTATTAACCACTAGACTCTACTCTTACAGGCTATTTACGAGTATTATTAAGATTACCTTCGGAAGGAAACAGGGACAATGCCGGCACTGTAACGAGCAATTTGCTGGAAAACAGGCTGAGCTAAATCAAAATGTCTCAAAGGAGGATTACACCATCCTCCTGCATTATTCGGCAACCCGCTGTTTGGCGGGCAGAAATTTGTTGCTGTCACCACTACTGACCCTGGTAAACACCATTTTGCGTCGTTTACGCATCGCATCTCAAAACAAGCACCGCAGCTCAACCCGCCGTTGAACAATGCTGTGCTTAATGCTGCCGTGTTTGTACCGTAGCCTTGGCTGTACAGGTTTCCATATCCGCATGCGCCTCCTGTTTAGTATCAAGAAATTGTCACGTGCATGTCCATAATAGACAACAATGTATAATCCCGGGTGGTCAAGAAATTGTCACACTTAATCTTGAATTGGTTTTACACAATTTTATATAAGACGGTCACATTATAAACTTATCGTGAAACCGACTTCAAAATTAATACCAATTCAATTATCAGTAGGTTAATTAATCGCTAAAGCCAATATTCAAGGTTAGGGAACCAAAACAAGAAACAGGGGAATTTTAACGTATTAGCATGTCTTATGCATGTCCATTGTCGATAACAATGTATAATCCGGGGTGCTCAAGAAATTGTCACACACATGTCCATTTTAATTTTAGTTGGGTTAATCTTGAATTGGTTTTACACCTTTTCAGACATGTCCATTTTAATTTTAGTTGGGTTAATCTTGAATTGGTTTTACACCTTTTCTTTTCCAGACCGTCACATTATAAACTTATCGTGAAACCGACTTCAAGATATTGGCTATACGTAGCCTAGGATATAAATTATAATTACCTAACAATTTAATTCATTTACCAGCAGGCAGCGCGGATTCAGGAACTTTTGATGAACAAATATGTGAACTATAGAAACCAATTTATTGGTAACATTTATTTTTAAAAGGTCAAACTTGGTAAACTTAAACCATAAATGATGAAAAAGAACATACCCATGGTGCCGGAAGCGTCACCGCCACCGTAAAAAGTGGCATGGGCATCATTCCAGCCTTGAGCAGCATATGCATGGGCAGAGTAACAAAAGAAAGCAACAATGGAGAACATAACAAGAGTAAAATGAGACATTTTAAGAGGGTTTTGTGTTTAATAAAATAGGAAAAGAGAGAGTGTAGTGTAATGTAGTGTAGTGTGGTGTGGTGGGGAATGAGAAAAGTAATGGGGAAATAGAGGGAATTAAATAGAGGCCAAAAAGTGGGTACGTGCTACTACTGTCTACTGCAATGTTTGAACGATGGAGGCGCATTGTTGAAAGTTAGTGTGTGTAACTATATTTTGAAAAGTGTGTCACCTCTTTTTTTGTATTTACATTTTTTAAATTTACAATACAATGTTTGGACCTTCGCTTGTTTTGGGGACCTCACGTTTCCCAACTAGTCATTGCCAACTTAATTTTATTTTTAAATTTTGATTTATAAATGTTTGGATTTGTATTTGATAATTGAATTTTAAACTAAGTAATTTGATACATGAATTTCTCTATTTAATCTCGGTTTTTTTGGTTAGACTCGGCTCTTTTGGACTGAATGGACTAAATTGAATTGAATAGGGTTCCAGTGTAATAAGAGTTAACATGTGAAGAGATAAATGAACTGAAACTGAATTGAATGAAAATAAACTGAACTGAAATGAAATGAGTTGAAATTAATCTTAAAAGAACTTAATCTTATTTGAAATTAAATTCAAACTTATAATTGAATTGAATTGAGTTAAATTCAAGGTGATGTGACTCACATTTTATATGTAAGCGCAATTGTATAAATTTGAAGAGCTTTCGTTATTTTATTTTATTTTTGTTTATAATGTTTTACTATACATAATCTTATTTTTTTGGATTATTTGTAAAATACAACTTCTAAAAATTTTTTTTGGCGAAACACTACCTTTAAAAAAAGAGTTTGTAAAACACAACCTTTAAAAACCAAAAAGTTGTGAAACACTACTTATAAAGAGAGAGATGAATTGAACAGAATGAAGATGAAATGAATTGAAATGAGCTAAAATTACGTTAAGATTACATAATTTTATCTGGATTTAAATTCAAATTTAAAATTGAAATTGAATTAGACTGAATTCGAGATGATGTAACCTGCATTTTATATGTAAGCATAATTGTATAAATTTGAAGAGTTTTTTTTTTTGTTTATTATTACTATTCTGCTAATTAAATAATATACAGAATTTCTACGACTTATCTCGATTTACAACAGACACTGCTATAGTTATATAAAACGGATATTTTCTGGAGATTTTCTTGAAACCGAAGGTACGCCCACTGACACTGTGACGAACCTAAACATGTTTCATAATTCAGCAATCATCCCTAACCGTAGAATCTAAAGGGATGGCTGAAAGAGAAGACAAGAGAAGAGGAGGCAAGTTGAATTTGCACACTTAAACCTGCAATTAACTCAAGGAACTAGTTGCCGCAACCACCAACCGTTCATTTTAGTACGAGTTTGTCTTATATACTGTACTTTTAATTTGTAGTCCGTCTTTCTTATGACGTCTTACAAACCTCCCCTATTTGTCCTTTTACTAATCTCTTCAACTTCTTCTTTTTTTTCTCATGTCACAAACTTGTTACGAATTATTGTCCGTCATAAATGAGAATTTGTGTTCAATTTGTATCAAGGACGATTATATTAAATGTGTGCCATGACATCTTTCATTCTTTCATGTGACGAGTTGCCATCAATCTGACCTTATATTTCTGTTGCGTCTATTTTTGAAATAATATTTGGAAATCTTCCTTGGACTACTCATTATGTTTTCACTACATTTTTGCCCCATGCATTGCACGCTAAATTTTTTTAGGTCTATTTTTCTGTTAATTGTCTATAGCTAACTCAAATTAGGCAAATTTGTATAGGCTTTAACTAATTTATTTCATTATTGATTAGGCTAACTAGCTGCTTTAAAGAGCGATAACCTCCAAATTAATGACACTTAGAAATCTTTATGTTATTTCCACATTTGCATGTGCTCAGTATCATTTATTGACCTACTCTACAGTATTAGAATTTAAGAAGGACAGTCGTGAATCTAGGAGGCTTGTAAGACGCTGGTTTCACTTAATTTTGTAAATTTTAAAAGATTACATGTATCCCGAAGGCCAGAACCATCTATCGACCTATATTAAAATTTGAGAGGGACAATCGTGATTCTGGGTAAGGGCTTTGCTCCGCTGAATTTTGTAGATTTAAAATATTAGTTAGGTTGTTTTAAAGTTCAGATTTTCTTATAGCATTACTCGTCTTTCTATGCTGAAATTTTTTCACCCAAAATTTCAAATTATGGCTCCGCCGTTAACAGGAAAAATATTATAAATTTAATAATACTCCCTCTTATTCAATCTGAGTTTCCCTTTCTTTAATATATGTGAGTAATATTATAATGAGAGAGAATATTAGGCTGGATAAGATGGAGTATTAATTATCGTTTCATTCCTTTGAAAGGCTAAGTTTAAATCACAACATTATTTCCATGCAAATGTTGAAGCATTAATTCGAATTTTTTTCCAAAATGGGTTTTTTTTAACATTTAATTAAAAAAATGGGCGGAAAATGAAATTAATTACGGAAATGGGTTCACGTAGGCTTGGAAAACCCGAATCTACAGATTCGGTCCAAGTCGCCATGGCGGTTGGCGACTTGGATCCAGGTCGCCAAGGGGGCTGGCGACTTGGTTCGCTGGGTATTTCCGCCCAAAATTCCTTCCCCTTTCCCCATTCTGCACTTTCTTCAGCAAAAAAAAAAAAAAAAACGCAAACCCTAACCCAATTTTACCCGAATTTCCTCCAATAACTAGCCTAAATCTTTCAATTGAATCGATTAATTGTCGATTTACTAGTCTCTAAGCAATATCTAGCAACCATTTGGGTAATTCTTTGTCAATCTTCCTACATATTGAAGGTATTAGCTTACACTTAATTTCTTAATTAGTAGTTGATTAGAGTAGCTATTGACTCTATTTTATGCTTATTGTTCAATATATTTGATAGTTTAGTTGAATTTAGGTGATTGTTAATGCTTTAGTTGAATTTAGGTGAATTTAGTTGATTTAGGTGAATTTATGTGAATTACATTAAATTTGTAATGGAGAGAAGTCATTTTCCCTTATTGTGTTATTGGAATGGTGAAGTAGTTGAAGGAGATGGGTGTGTAAGCTATGTTGGTGGAAATGAGACTTTTGTTTTTGCTAGTAGTAACATGAG
>JAOWBH010061446.1:0-15064 GCA_028566215.1 Silene coronaria
CCCTTCTCTTATTCCCTTTAATTACTCTCCAAAAACCCTAATTATCCGCAGGTAACCATGAATGCCCCTGATCGTTACGAGCGTTTCGTCGTCCCCGAAGGCGTCAAGAAGTAATTCCCCTCTTTCTATTTCTTCTCCGCTTTTAATTTAAGTTTACCCCCTACCTTTAAATCCTGGTTCCGCTGCTGTCTTTACCATTATCCTCCGCTTTTAATCTCGTGGCGAAATTCTTATAAAATTTACGATTTTTATTTAGTTTACCCCCTGACTTTAGATCCTGGTTCCAAAACTGTATCTACAGTTAGTCTTTTGTGAGACGGTTGTACACAAATGTTGTGTAAAACGGATACAACTATCAATAAATCGTGATACTTGTAGGGCCGCCTTCTACAAGTATTTGTGTTGTATCTATTGGTACTATATATGTCAATTGTCATGCATGATGTATGAATTTGATCAACTTGTAGGGTTTCTTATGAGAGGGATACCAAGATTCTTAGTGCTGCTTCGTTTACGATTGAAAGAGAAGATCATACCATTGGCAACATCCTTCGCATGTACGTTTTGTTGTTTTTTCGAGTTTGATTGGTGAATTTTACTTGCTGATGAACGCTAATTGTTTGAATTTTTGGGTTTTAGGCAATTGCACAGGGACCCTAATGTTCTTTTCGCCGGGTACAAGCTTCCTCACCCTCTTCAGTACAAAATTCTTGTCAGGGTTAGTCTTCTTTTGTTTAACTTTACTATGTTTCTTAGGGTTTTGAAGGTTTTTATTGAATTTTTGGTTCTAGATTTAGGATGTAATTGTGCATTTCTCCGACTCATGCTATTATTCGGCATTTCACAGTTAGTTTGTTGTTTGTGGGTTCAAAATTCATGATTATGTACTAGGCAACATGACGTCACTTGGTGGAAAATCAGAGATTGATTTATATAGTCTTGAGCAAATTGCATGTTGTTTTTATCTAGTTACGTCTATTTGCTTTTGTACTTCATGTGTCTCTGCACTATGGTGATCATCGAGTTTAGTAATTGTCCTTGATTGCTAAAGTTTATTTTAGCAGAGCAGCAGCAATTTGGTAGGCAAAAGATAAATATGAGATAGCCTATCTGTGAAGCAGCTAGTTTAGAATGCGAGATAGAGAATGATATGTAATGCTCGGGAAAAGCATTGGCTCACGATAGGAAAAATAACGGAGCATGTGGTAGGTTGATACTGAGTAGTGCTAGTGTAGAACGTAACCAGCTAAAGAATGGTGTTTTGGCGCATTTCTCCCGAATTCATATGTTTTATTGTCCCCTCATTATTTACTTGAAACTATCATTTTGTTTGATTTAGTTTTGCATCAGATGCTTGTAAGTGAAATGGGGTTTATGGGTTGATACTGTGTCGGTACTTGATTCTAGGTTTGTGAACAGTGACAATTTTAGAGCCTTTTAGGTGATCATCTTGAATCTTTCTTTTCACTTCCAAGTAAAAAACTAGCATCCCTTTCTTAGAAATATTATTATCAGTCTGATTTTTTGAACTTGATTAGCGACACCTAATGCTTTTTTCCTTAGCTTTCTCTGTATATCAGTACATTTGTCACTGTTATATTCATGTAGAGACCTTAGATTATTTGAGAAGTCATAAATATGTTTCACGCAATTTTAAGTTGATCACAACTCTTCAGGTGCTTTATAACCGACAGTCCGAGATAACAATTTTTTTGGTTGTATTATTTGTCTGAGCAGATTCATACAACAAGTCAGTCTTCTCCTACACAGGCATATAATCAAGCTATCAATGATCTAGACAAGGAGCTTGACTGCCTAAAGAGTGCTTTTGAGGTGAGACATCATTTGCCTAACGCAGTCAAAGCAACTGTTAATTTTAAACGCATCTTGCCACAATTCTTCCATGTTACATTCTCTGAGTCTTTCTCTGCTTGCTTGATTGCCTGCTTCATCTGTTTATCTGCACATCATCACTATATGCACAATCTTTGAGAAAATAGAAACACGTCAGGCCTCCAGCCATAGACATATCTGAATATTTACTTGATAAATGATCAATGATCGATGTTTGCCACTTCCACCACGAATCAATTTGTCTGCTGTAAAAACTAACCACCTGGAGGTTAATACTATTTGAAGTCAGCCAAAAGGCTTGTACAAATCACAATAAGAGTGAATTTTTGGCCTTGGGGCTGTTCCATGATTATTGCTGCTTATCACACTATATGGTGCTAAATAACTAGTAATATTCTTGCTTTTCCTTGTAGGCTGAGGTAGCAAGGTTTACCACCAGTGACTTTTGATCCAACCAGTCCGCCTCAGTGCTCTGTTTTGACTCTCAGGAAAGCATCAGCGATTGTCGAAGAATTACATGTGGCTGTATACATTTAGCTTTCGGGTCCCTAAATTTGATGCCTATGTTGGCATGTGAAAGACGACTTTTTAACCACTTAAACGCTTAAGCATCTCTTTTATGTTATTTGTGTAGGCTTAATGAAATTGTTTCCTACGGACAAAAAGCATTCTTACGAATGTATGTTCATATCTACCCAAATTGGCATGTACTTGAAATGGCACTTGTATATAGAGAAGGCCATGGGTTGTGTCGTGCCGGCCCGGGTCACGGCCCGTTGTGCCTAGCCACAATTTTGGCCTGGCCTAGGCACGGTCAATTTTGCTTTCGGGCCGTGTGGTGCTGGCCCTCTTTTCCCGCCACTTGGCCCGGACAAAGTCAGGCAGGGCTCGTGCCCCCTGTCCTGCTTCGAGTATTTTGAATGGCTTTTTAATTATTACGTGTCTAGCTCATTGTGCCTTGTGCCGGATCGCACGGGTTTTTTGAATTTTGGCGTCGCGGCCCGCCTCTTACCCGGTAGTGCCGGACCCGGGCCACCACATTTTCTTCACCGTGTCGTGCCGGATTTGTGCCGCCCGCCTTGGCTCGGCCCAAAATGCCTACTATACTTCTACAACACATGGAGTAATAACACGCTTGAAACAGTTATCAACAATCTAGCATAATTAGAGCTGTTAACAAGCAATCAACAATCTAGCATAATTAGAGCTGTTAATGAGACGAGACAGCTCGCGAGCAACTCAAGCGGCTCGAGCTCAGGCTCAGCTTGAGAGCTTAACGAGTCAAGCCGAGCAAACGTTGGCTCGGCTCAAAAAGCTCGTGAGCTGGAACTAGTGTTATTGGATAAAATATTGCTCATATTTTATAAAAATATTTTATCATGGTTATATATTTGTATTACATATATCAAATGTCTCACTATTTGTAAAATATTTTTTACACCTAAGGGGTTGTTTGGTTACCCTCTAAATAATATAGGGACTTTAATTCATGTGAATTGCAAATTGGGTGGGTTGTTTGGTTACCCTAATTCACATGAATTGACACTTCCCATGAATTACACTTCCTCCATAATGGAGGAAGTTGCTTACCTAGGTCCCCCTAGGTAAGTGAGAATGCCCTACATGAATTTCAATGCCTACATGCAACCAAACAACATTTTCCTAGGCATTGTGATATGACACTTCCTAGGCATTGTAAATTCCCGTATGTAACCAAACGACCCCTAACTTTCGAACCTTGTTATTAAAAATATTGGAAATTGTTTTTTTAACATTTATATAGGCTCGAGCTCGCGTTAAAGTTCGCAGGCTTGATAACAAGCACATACATTTTTATCAAGCGCGGGTAAGTTCGAGATCAGCTCGAGCTCGAGTTTGGTTCTTGAGCACTAGCCGGGCAAGGCCAAGCTCGGGCTCGACTCGCTAACACCCTTATTCATGACTTGAGTTTAAATTTAGCCAACATTAAAAGTGTCACAACGCCTCCTTTTAGATCTGACATTAAAAGTGTCACAACGCCTCCTTTTAGATCTGATATAAATGGGTCATCAGGGTCGGGTTCGTGTCAGATTGCTTCCGGTCGAGTAATTTACAAGTCAGCAATTCAGAGGGCAATTTTGGGTCGGGTCAATTCGGATGCGCGATCAGTTGGGTCATTTTAGGTCAGGATTTTGCCTTAATTAAATCATTTTGCTGTCTATCACTCATGATTCATGAACATCATCATCACCTCTCAGAGTTTTACCCACTAAACTTTAACAACAGCAGCAGCAGTAGCCCTGTTTTCAGGTATTTTTTTGAAGATTCTGATTGTTATGATTTAATGTTGTATTCTAATTCGTGCTAGATTTGTGATTGTATAATTTGGTGGCTGTAATTGTTTGGGTCTGATCTATGTTGAACTCTAAGTAAGTGAGTAATGCGATCGCTAGACTGAAGCTACACACTAACACACCTATTCGTTCTAACTCTTAATCGCATCCTTCACCCTTTGTTTTCATGCTCAAAGATTTTAGTTTGCCTTGTGGGAGGGATATGCAGGTATCTGTAAGCATTTACGTCGATTTCAGTCGAAAAAATTCTTGCTATGGCTGTTTTTAAATTGATATGACAATGGTGCTGCTTTTACTGAATCAGCGTGTAATGCGTAAGCATTTGTTCATCTCATCTTAACAAAGCTTGATGATTGTGTTCTGTGGCGGAACTAGGGGCCATTTTCCGGGGTCCCCGCAAATGGATTTTTTTTTTGGCGTATTTTAGTCCAATTTTTAGGTAGAAATATAGTAAGTTTATAATTAGGGAAAGTAGCAAATTGCCCCCAAACGTTTGAGGGTACGTGCAAATTGGCCCCAAATGTTTTCATAAGTGCAATTTACCTCCAAAGGTTTGTGACTATGTGCAAATCGACCCAATTTTAAAATTCCGACAATTTTACATCCTGCACCACCTACCTCGCCACCATCAAACACCATCCTCCATCCAAATAGAAGAATATGACGGTGGCTTTACTCTTTAGTGTAGTACGAAGTACACAACAATAGCTATCATATGCACTGATCCTATGAACGGATTAATGGCCTGGTTTCATAAAAAAATTAAGATGAGTAATTTTGTAATATTAGTTTGTTATGGCTTGTTGATTATCCCTTCCCCCACCGTGTTTATTGCCCCACTTTTGGGTGACATCCTTTTTTAGTCGACATTTCTATTCCTTGGAACTGTATTTCAAGGATTTTTTATGGTGTTTTATTTTTGCTTTTTTAATAGGTATACATGAGATACTACATTGAGTGGTTTAAACGGGGAGAGGAGTCAGAGTGGGTCTTGGGTGGAGGCTTATAATTGATGGTGGTGGGAATGATGGTGGAGGATTATAGTTGATGGTGGTGGGATGGGTGGTGGAGGATGTAAAATTGTTGGAATTTTAAAAATGGGTCGATTTGCACATATTCTCAAACCTTTGGGGGTAAATTGCACTTATTGAAACGTTTGGGGCCAATTTGCACGTAACCTCAAACGTTTGGGGGCAATTTACTACTTTTCCCGTTTATAATTTCATGTGATAATAGGTATTAGGAAACCCATACATTTTTTCCCTAAATCTGCTACTGGTTGTGCTCTAGTCTTGTAGTTGTATCGAGATAACCCGTGCTTGATTGTCAGAAGCAGCTTTTAGGAAGTGACTTAATGACTTGGAGCAAGGGAGTCATCAAGGGCTATGCCGGGAAGCCTATTGTAATCAGTGGTCCTTCTGGTGTAGGCAAGGGTACATTGATATCCAAGCTCATGAAGGAGTTTCCGTCCATGTTTGGCTTCTCCGTGAGCCACACTACTCGGGCTCCAAGGGAGATAGAGAGCAATGGCATTCATTACCATTTCACTGAACGAACTGTCATGGAAAAAGATATCAAAGATGGAAAATTTCTCGAGTTTGCTTCGGTTCATGGAAATTTGTACGGGACAAGTATTGAAGCCGTTAAGATGGTAGCGGATGCGGGAAAGGTGAGTATTGGTTTGCTTCCTTTTAACCTTGCATCTAGAGTTTGTAATACTTCCTCCGTGTCCTTGTCATTTGTTTACGTATTCCATTTATGAGTTTCTTCGTCATTTGTTTACCTTTCTATATTAGGAATAGTTTGAAGGGTAATTTGATCATCCACGTAACCCATTGTCCACTTGTCCCTTAATGGTACCTACAAATGGTCCCTCCTCTTTTCTTGGTCTTTTCGCCAAAATCAAAGGTAAACAAATGACCGGAACGAAGGGATTACCTTCTATTTGCGTAATCCCTTTTATTGTCATTATATCTTGTTTTGATGTTAGGGCAGATTTCCATGTTGTCTTTGGTACCTTGATGATATAACGAATGTGTTGATTAAAATACTTTCTGCTATATTAAATCTTGACAAAGATGTTTGTCTTCATGCAGAGATGCATTCTTGACATTGATGTTCAAGGGGCAAGGGCAGTTAAGGCTAGTTATCTTGATGCTATGTTTATCTTTGTGTGCCCCAAATCTATTGAAGATCTCGAGAAGAGGCTTCGGTCTAGGTAAAACAGTACTGGCTTAAACAAATTTGCGGGTTCTCTAAATTGAATGCAATACAATTATATAACTAACTGCAAATCTTTAAAACAGAGGAACTGAGACGGAGGAACATATTCAGAATCGTCTCTGCAATGCCAAGGATGAGCTTGAGCTAGCGAAATCACCTCGCTTATTTGATCACGTCTTAGTCAATGATGACCTTGAGACCTGTTACAAGACTCTAAAGGTGATTCCTGCTGTCCTGTAAACGTATTCTCTTCCTTGATTGTCCAAGTTTATTTTAGCAGATGAGTAGCAGTTTGGTTGCCAAAAGATGAATGTAGGATAGCCTATATGTGAAGCAGCTAGTTTAGAATGTGAGGTAGAGAATGATATGTAATGCTTGAAAAAACAATGCAGAATGTGGTAGATTAATACTGGGTAGTGCTAGTGTAGATTCTGTAGAACATAACCCGCTAAAGAATGGTGTCTTGATGCATTTCTCCCGAATTAATACAGTTTATTGCCCCCTCATTATTCACTTAAAACTATCATTTTGTTTGATTTAGTTTTGCATCAGATGCTTGTAAGTGAAATGGGGTTTATGGGTTGATAGTCCCGGGAATCGATTCTAGCAATGTGAACAGTGACAACTTTAGAGCCTTTTTGGTGATCATCTTGAATCTTTCTGTGCACTTCAAGTTAAAACTAGCATCGCTTCTTTAGAAATATTATCAATTTGATTTTTTGACTCCATTAGCGACACTAGATGCTGTTTTCCTTAGCTTTCTTTTTATACCAGTACATTTGTCACTGTTAATCTGTTATATTCATGTAGCGACCTGTATTGATTTGTGGTAACAGCCACCTTAGATTATTTGAGCAGTTGTAAATATGTTGCATGCAATTTTAAGTTGATGATCACAAGTACTTTTGAGGTGTTTTATACCCCAGACATCAATTCGTTGGTTCCGCAGCTGTCACTACTACTAGTCTTTTGTAAGAGGTTTTATACAAATTTCAATAAATCACGATATATACAAAACTAATCTGTTTTACGGTATGTGTGGGTTAATGACGTCTTCTACATTTTGATGTATCCATTGGTACTATATATGTCAATTGTCATGCATAATGTATGAATTTGATGGATTTTTAGGATTTCTTATGGGTGGGATACTAAGATCATTAATGCTGCTTCGTTTACGATTGAAAGAGAAGATCATACCATTGGCAACATCCTTCGCATGTACGTTTTTGTTGTTTTTTCTTGAGTTTGATTGGTGAATTTGACTTGCGGATGAACCCTAATTGTTTAAATTATTGGGTTTTAGGCAATTGCACAGGGACCCGAATTTTTTTTTGCTTGTTACAAGCTTCCTCACCCTCTTCAGTACGAAATTCTTGTCAGGGTTAGTCTTCTTTTGTTTAACTTTACTGTGTTTCTTAGAGTTTTGAAGGTTTTTATTGAATTTTTGGTACTAGATTTTGTATGTATTGGTGCATTTCTCTGATTCATGTTAGTATTCGGCATTTCACGGTAGTTTGTTGTTTGTAAGTTCTAAAGTCATAATTATGTAGTGGGCTACATGACATAACTTGGGGGGAAATTGGAGATTGATTTATCTAGCCTAGTTACGTCTTCAGTCTATTTGTTTTTGTACTTCATGTGTCTGTCTCTGTACAGGGTTGAACTTCCCAATTATGATGATCATCGAGTTTTGTAGTAATGTATCCTTGATTGTCTAAGGTTTAATTTAGCAGAGGAGCAGCAGTTTGGTAGGCAAAAAATGAATGTAGGATAGCCTATATGTGAAGCAGCTGGTCTAGAATGTGAAAGTAGAGAATGATATGTAATGCTCGGAAAAGTATTGGCCTGCAGAGTTACAGTAGGAAAAATAATGGAGCATGTGGTAAATTAATGCTGGTTAGTGTTAGTTTAGAACATAACCAGCTAAAGGATGGTCTTTTTGTGCATTTCTCCGGAATTTGTACGTTTATTGTCTGAAACAATGAAGCCCAGTCATTACTTATGTTATCTGTATCGATGTTTCCCCCCTCATTATTCACTTGAAAGTTGAAGTATCAATTTGGTTGATATTAAGCCAAAGCTTTTGCATCAGATGCTTGTAAGTGAAATTGGGTTTATGGGTTGGTAGTCTCGATACTCGATTCTAGCTTTGTGAACAGGTGACAATTTTTGTTCACAATTTTAGAGCCTTTTTGTTGGATCATCTTGAATTTTTATGCTGCATGCCTTGTTTAGAAATATTATCACTCTGATATTTAGAACTTTATTAGCGACACAATTCTTTCATGTTAGGTTCTCCGAGTCTGTGCTTGTTTGACTGCTTCATCTGTTCATCTGCACAACATCACTCTATTCATAATCTTTGAGAAAATAGATACGTTCCAGCCAGACATATCTGAATTATATCTAGACATTGCCAATACTTTTGCTTGATTGATGGTCAATTCGCCACTTTTAACACGAATCAATTTTATCTGCTGTAAGCCTGTGAATTACCAGTTAACCACCTTGGGGGTTAGTAACTTAATACTATATGATGGTCAGCTAAAGGCTATAATACAAATCAGGAAAAAGTGAATTTTGGCGTCAGACTGTTCCGTGATTATTGCAGTGTCATACTGCACGGTGCTAAATAGCTAGTTATAGTCCTAATTTTCTATTGTAGGCTGAGGTTGCAAAGTTTATCACTGAGACTATTGATTCAAGCCTTCCGCCTCAATGAACTGTTTTGGCGTCTCAGGAAAGCATCATCGACTATCTAAGAATTACCTGGCTTTGAATCTGTACACATTTAGCTTGTGGGTTTCTGAATTCTATGCGTATGCTAGCATGTGAACAGCTTTTTAATTAATCAAAAAGCTTAAGCACCTTTTTTTTTTTTTAGTTTTTTGTGTAGGCCTAAATGAAATTGTTTCCTATAAAACCTGGATCAGAGCTAACGGAATACTGCTCGTACTGTCATCCCTAAAACACACATTGAGGGAAATTACTCAACCGGCCAGCCCAACAAAGACCCATCGGAAATGACTAGTTTGACAAAAACTTTCCTTAAAACTCAAATAACCATAACTCGGATCCATATGATCTATTCATAATCATCGGGTCTAAAATGATTTCAGCCTGGTTGACATGTACCAGAAATTACACTTTTGATAACACACTTGGATCAATAATGAACCTCCTATGACGATAACCCAGAATGGTCTTGACAGACTAGTTCATACAGAAAATCTACCCTAAAACTTGGACTTGAAATGGTAACTTTTGTAATACAGTTGGACAATAATGAACCTAAAATTGATGATAATCCGACTTGAACCCAAAATAACACACTCGAAACAATCATCAAAACAAAGATGCCACAAATAAAACAGGTACAGTCGAGTTTTGACACAAGTATGTTCATACAGAGATGACATTAAACACAACAGCAAATTCCATATACTCTGCCTATTACTCCTATAATTTCCTAGCATAGTAAGAGTATTCAACAATCTCTACATAATAGAGAACTCATTATCAGAACCCCCAGGTTCTTTTTTAGGATTGTGTTGTTGAATGATCAAAACCGATGACGTAGTTGAGAAGTTAGGCCCTGAAAGTATATCTCCAAGTGGCCCTAATTCCGGACATTGTTCCCAGTCATTCATCCCCATTGTCAATACCGAGTTTACACGTCCTCCTCTACCGATGATAAAAAGTCCGTAATGCCCTTCTAGTGATCGCAGTGTCGAGTAAGCTTGAACCGAATTCACCAAGTGTTTCTCTAAGTAGGATACTTTTCCTCCTGCAACATATTTTTCGTAGAAGTTTGCAAAACATTCATCATCTAATCTCATCTCTTCTTCTTGTTGGGAAGTTTTCCTTGTGTTATTTTCGACCTCTATCTCTACCAAGAATCTAACTATAGTAAGCTTTACACCGCGATGATAAGCTACGCGCCCAGCATAGGCTAATGCTTCCCTATCATCTTTGCCACCAATAAATATCACTGCGACGTTGAAAGAACCAACTGGTGACTTGGATAATTGGTCGGTCGCACCAAAACCTCGATCTACCATGATTGCAATGGTGCATGGGGCATTTCGGAATACCTATTTCAACAATTCACATGTATAAGCAAAGGATTAATAACTTCGGGAAGGAGGGAGTACTGACGACTTTTAAGCATTACCTTTTTGTTCACATATCGAAACCCTGTATGACCATCAACAGTCTTTACACCGCCTTGCAAGGCATTGTGAAAAGGAAGCACAAGCAAACTGATCATAGAGTCTTCAGCCAAACTACATATTTCTTGATGCATATTATTAAAAGTCGACAACGCCATTGCCCTGCAAAGTGTGACACAATCTTCATTCTCCTTTGTGTATTCTTGTAGACTGTTAGTAATATCTTCCCTCATTTGAAGCACTTCCCTATCGGTTACAGTCACACCGTCAGCTCCTCCAGGAACCAAAGTGGCTGCAATTTGATCAGTGAGCTCGATCATATCAGTAGCATATACAACTATGCCTGGGTCACATGTGCCCTTTGAGATCTCCATCAAGTTTATGGCACAAGGGACATTTTCAGTTCCATGTAAACCTATGAGAATCCGAAGCTCTTTGTTTGGATCATGCCATTGTAGTGCTAATGGTTGGTTAGGCAACCGTTTCCTTGCTCGTTGGATGATGTATTGTGCAACCATTGGAATGTATACAATCTTGAGAAGCATGGCTAATATCATTCCAATGCATGTTGAGTCGGTGATGATTTTGTTCTACATTGCGATAATAATATGGTGAAATGGACAATTAGGCAAACACAAATTCTTATATAAGACTGTCAGACACTAAACCTAAATACAAGATTTTTGTTAGATCGTCTTACAGGAGACGTAGTGAGAAGAAGAGCAAGATTAGCATCGTAGATAAGAAGTACCTTCATGGCAACGATTGTGAGGTATAGGTGCAAATGACCTTTGACATTCAACAGCAATGCAAGAGAGATAGATTCAGGCCAATGAAACCCAAAAATCAATCCTGTGATAACCGCGCCAATTATCTTACCAACCGTTCCAACACCAAAGAAACCGAACAACCTAGCCCAAGAACCTAGCCATCTAAATTCAAACTTCCCAAACTCCGCTTCCAGCCCTACCCATACAAAAAAGAAAGGATAAAACATAAATGTCAAGAAATGGTTAACTTTGGTGACAATAAACTGTGATATCCTCCCTTCTCTAGGCAAGAAAACCCCTGTCACAAATGCACTAAGCACCGGACTAAACCCAAAAAAAGGCGATATGCAACCAATACATACTGCAAAAGCAACCGAGAGCACCAAATGTGAACCCTTAAAGGTCTTTCCATGGGGATTTGCACTGTTGACCCAACCGAGTATGACGGGTCCTATTGTCACGGTTAAGATGATTTGAACCAACAAAGCCGAAGCAAGTGGAATAGGGCCGTGTCCTTTAAAGTTTGCATGTTGATCAGGGTCTTTCTTTCTAATCTGAAAATTAGCTTCAGGTTGGAAAATTACATAGCCTATGCAGATAATTAGTATGGTCACAAGCTCAGAGTAAACTGCAGCAAAAATGGAGAATTTTCCAATGTCTGACTTGCCGATTTTAAGGTCCCTTAACACCCGGGTTAATAAGGGTGACCCGGTACTTGAGAGGATGATCGAGAAGGCGAGGTTAAAGGGGATGCTTGAATGTCTTGCATAATGTAGGTAGGGAGTTGTTATACAGGTCAGAATGAATGTGAAAAACATGCCAGTATAAGCAACTATGGCTTCCCTTTTAGGAACTCGAAAAAGCACAGACGGGTCCATTTCAAGGCCTAAAGCAAACATATATATAGTCATGCCGAAGTCTGTTAAAAATTTCATGTTTTGCAACCCTGGATTCGCCGCCTCATCGATTTTTAGTAGTTGTCTTACTGGGGGAAGGTTTCCCAGAAATAAGCCTACCTGTATGATCAAGAAATACATACATTTGTGTTAGAACTATTTTCCAAAGACTGTTAATTGATTAAAATCAAAACCGAGATTGTTTATTTCTGAAATCAAAGTTAAGGAACACTAGATTTCCCTACTATTCATTGGCCGTTTAGCTGATGGTTAGAGTCCATGATTGGTTTTATATTCTAACACGCCCCCTCACACGAATGTTCATTGGGCTTTAAGGTGTGGATGCAACACAGACATCTCCATACCCGGTGGTGAGGTTTAAACCCTTGACCATTTAGTCACGCGGGCTCTAGCAGACAACATAAAAAATCCACTCTGAATTTGCGTACGATATAGAGACAAGAAGTGGGAGACATACAAGGGTTTCAGAGATGATCCGAGGCTGAGAAAGGGGTTTCAAAAGGATGTGTAAACCATGGCAAAAGCCAAGTAAAAGGATCAAGTAGATGATGTAGGAAGCGACATTTGTGATTGTAGTTCCACACTCAGGAGGTTTGGAAGGTACAGGTGCTAAACTGGTGTTCATGATTATTACTGCAATCTAAACAACCATTTCTTGTGTTTCTTAGCTTCCTTATTATTCACATCACTTCACCTTGATCTTTGCCCTTTGTTAATCAACTCAACCTACATTCACATATCTGCATTATCAGTTTGTAATACATAACCAAAATCTTACTATATTATCTCAGAGACGGTTTTAAATTTGAAAATTGCGTCATGAATTGTACTTTGTATCTTATGACTTCATTGTTGTAAACGGAACAATCTACGTTACAACTCAGTAACTCATCCACCATGCAGAAATATAAATCTTCGTACACTCCCTCCTACTCAAAGTATTCTTCTCATCTGACTTGCAGGGTCTCCAAAACGTCACTTTACTAACTCTGTGTCATTTCCTAACACACTATGTTTCATTTCCTACAATAATAATTGTAATATATGTAGATGTCAACTAACTCAGTTGGTACTTGATAAAGTCATGAGAAGTGGTATTCACGAGTCACGGTTTCGAAACCTGTTAGCATCAAAATCGTACTTATGCCCTTTACACACGCAGACACAAAAAAATGGGACACTTAAGCGTAACATTGTATTATTGACCGGCCCGGGGTTGGGCCAGAATTAGGGTTCATATCCGGGTCTATAGCCTATAGGTGAGTTGTCACCCATAAACCAAAATGTTAAGTTAATGGTTAAAGCGTAATTAAGATACAAGCCATGCAACCATACTAACAAAAAACTACACTTCGTTCTATTAGGGGACACTTGAGCATAATATGTATGGAATACTCGACAAATCAGGACAGTTTTACGATATACGTCCTAATGAGTTGTTTTAAGAAGTCTCAATGTTACAACAACATTGAGTCTCGATTATTCCAAGGGTATTTCTATTCCATCGATTGGACCCAAAACCAAACAGAAATTTTAAAACTAAATCATAAAAATCAATCAACAATCTGAATAACAATATATAAAATAAACTATAAGAAACAGAAAATATTTACTTACAACTTTCTTATTAGGGTAGTGTAAGACCATGCATGAATAAATAATTATTGCAAATCTTGGATCACAAACAAATTTAATGTAATTATTAACAGAGAACATAATATGCTTTCATAAAAAAAATGTAGTAAAAAGGGTAGTTTTGGGGAAGGTGATAAAAGTGATAATCTTAGATCAAGAAAATGGTAATTAACAAATTTTGCATGTAAATGTGTCCATCACTAGTTATTACCAATGTATTTCTTTACCTATTTTATCGGTTTACGCTTTTCTTTCATTTTTATGTTTATATCAACTTTCTATTCTATATTTAGAGTGTAAGAAGAACACAATAATCCATCTGACACGCATCTAATGTATTATATCATCAAATCGCTTTTAGTTACATGAGCTTACATCAGTTCAAGTAGTATTGAACATCAAGTTACTCATAATAGTCCAAATTTCGTTAAATTTTACAACTTTGATCACAATTCGTGAAAATTTAATAATCATAATATGATATCTATAAATGTATGTTCGTTCAATTTTAGAAGATTTTTTTTTAGAGCCACAAAAACAATGATATTTGAGGGAGCCACAAAGACAATGATATTTGAGGGAGTTTGAAACCGCATGATTTTACTAGCTAAATTTTCACGTAAATGAACAAGAGTTAGTTTAAGTGCTAAAAGTTTTATAGCTCCAATTGTAAAGTTGGGGGTTCGTTTTACTAGGAACTAGTTTTAAACCCGTGCAAATTGCACGCGTATGCTTTTTAACAATTTGTTACTTTAACAATTTAAATTTGTAAAAATTGAGTTATAAAGTCATATATAAGATTTTATATTTGAATTATAAATGTTATTAGTAGTTAGCATAGATGGCCGAGTACTTGTTGTAGTACATTATGTCCTCTTTGTAGCTAAATTCGAGTTTATACTAATCTATTATAACTTGTTACTCGTGCGGCTTAAAAAGCCTGAATTGTATAAGATGAAACAAAATTACTTGGATGAAAATTAACACAAAATTAGTGAAATTGCACAGGTCTGAATAGTTGAGACTTGTACAAATTGTTAACCACGTTTTTCATAAGTCAAACCCGTTCACAAAACAAAATGAAGATTTTGACCTGTGCATTGATAATTTTGCTTATACATGTACATATTTTTAATTAGTGAAATAGGATAAAATGT
>JAOWBH010061557.1:0-15055 GCA_028566215.1 Silene coronaria
ATGTTAAGAGCGCGATTGCCCCTGCTAGCCCTCACCTGGTTCCGCCACTGGCAAGGATCAATTAATCAGGGAAAAAAAAAATATGATTTTGAACTAAAAGTTTCAATTTTTTCGGTGTTAAGGGGGCGACTGGCCCTGCTAGCCCTTTCCTGGTTTCGCCGCTGGCAGAAATAAATTATGGGTTGTATAGTTAAATTTTGTTATGAAGGTTTTATTGATTATTTAAGTGGTTAATTGTGGGTTGTTTGTACTTGTGAAAGGTGATGATTTGCTATTTGAGACACCCTTGAAGGTAGTGGAATATCCAGACCCGAGGCTTAGAGCTAAGAATAAGAAGATTAATAAGTTTGATGATAACTTGAAGAAGTTGGTTGCAGAAATGTTTGATGTTATGTACAGGTGGTTGAGTTTTTTCATCTTTAGCTTGCATTTTGTTTGCTTCATATGAATGTGGGCATTTAAGTTACAGTCTTCGATTCTTGAAGTATACATGATTGATGAGATAAGTGTTCAAATATTAGAGATGTCTATTTTATTCGGTAGAAGACTCGGTGCATGTAGTGTTCTGATCATTCACTGGTTAAAGGGAGTTCGTTTTTGTTTCTTTTGGGTTTATGGTGTTAATATCGAGTGTGAGGGGAGCAGTTCTAGCTGTCTGTTGTTGGTTACAAGGGTTCTTGAGTGGCTTAAGGTGTTTAAGAATCATTTCAACCAGAGTGGGTATGACCGTATGAATAAATTAGGAGTCTATGGATTTGTCACTACTGAATTAGGAAGTGCAGCTAGCTGAAATTGAGGACTTGACAAATTACATAGGGTTTACCTGCTTTTAGATTCCTGATAGATATACCATGAATGTATGCAAAAGAATGAGCTGTTTATGGGTTTTTTCTTGACAAAAATATTAATGTAGTAAAGGCGATGACCTTTTTTGGGTATCAAGTAACCATTGATGAAAATTATAATGGTCAGTTGCTGATATATTAGGAAGAATTTTTGGATAAGATGCTTTGAACAAGGCTTGTATGTGGCAATGGAGTTTCTAGTGTCACCAAAATCGGTGAATGGTGATGAATGATGATGGATTGAGAAATTGGAAAGATTGCTGAGGTTAACGTTGACCTTCATTATATTTGGTAAATGTCTAACCAAAATTAATCCCTCAATTTGTTACCTCCTGTTGTTGTTTGACCCATGAAAAACAAGCCTTGAAGGATGCAAAGCGAATAATTGTTGCTGAACATGGAGTTCTTGTGTTGTGAAGAGTTCTTGAACATATTTTATTTCTTTATTTATTTACTGTGTTTTGAAGAGTTCTTGTTGACTTACTTTTCCACAGAACTGATGGGATTGGGCTTTCCGCTCCCCAAGTAGGCGTTAATGTCCAGCTTATGGTGTTTAATCCTGCTGGTGAACGTGGAGAGGGTGAAGAAATTGTTCTGATAAATCCAAGAGTAACCAAGTACTCGCAAAAGCTTACACTTTTCAATGAAGGATGCTTATCATTTCCTGGATTATTTGGTGTTGTCAAGGTACTTGGTTCTGTGACTCTGCTATATTGTCTTGGATTCGATGGCCATAAGTAGACTTCATGAGCGCTGAAATTTGTAATTTTTAAATGTGATTGAATCTAATAATGCTATCTGGCACTAGTACTGGTTGTGTTTGTGTTGCTTCGTGGAAGGAGCTGCATGCTAATGATAGATAACCCTTTAAACTTGTATAGATAGGCATGAAGTTAACTTAGTGTGTCATAGAGTTGTAGTTTCTAAGTAATGGTAATGGTGGGCCATGATACTAAAATCCAGTCAGTCAACTAAAATGATTTAGGATTCCATGTGAACATCGGGTTATTTGACATCATAGGTAATTAGTAAAGGAAAAGTTAAAATTAGAAAGAGAAATAGGGTTAGAAAGGGGCCAACAGGGGTTAGAGGGCGTTAAGGAGAGGGAATCTACATGTGGAGGGGGACTAGAAAATTAAAATTGCTTCAAGAATTGCATCGAACATGAGATTATTTTCAGCAGTTGTTCCTTCAGAAAATTTCCAGAAGATACTAGGCACTTGATGATATGTATTTTAGATCACGCGTTAAGTTATTGGGATAAATTGTATTGCAATCTTGTTTCTTTAAGTGATATAAGTGGTTCGGTTGGATAGAAGAGGCACCTACTTTTTTCCTTAGTAACTAATCCTTAGATGATGACCTTTTTATTGGATCAAGAAAAATGGAGTACAACAAAGTAGCGCTTGAGGCTGAATAGGCATTGTTTTTGTTAAATCATGGTCGGTTTTGATGCACTTCTTGACGCAATTATCCTAGTCCTCAACAACTCTTTCCTTGTAGTGGTGTAAAGGAGGTTGGATCTGTGCAACCTTTCCTTTGTTATGGACCCTAAAGAGACAGTTTCCTGGTTGTAATCCAGCGTAACCAAAATCAATAGTGTAGAAGACTAGAAGTATAAGTATGAAATTTCACTCAGTTCCTCACTATGATGTTGATGGTAAATGAAATGACCAGCAAAAGAATGTAGGGATCAGTCGTCTGACCTGAAACATGAATAAAAGAAGTATATATAAAGGAAATTAATGGAGAATCGGCCTTCAAGGTATTATATACTCCGTATCATTACCGTGTAAACTGATCAATGTAAACTTATATCTGTGGGAAGTTAAATATGTGTGGCTGATTGAGAAACCAGGGTGCTTGGTGTAATGATGATCAGGCTGTCTGTACTCTGTACTCTGTACTTTACTAATCTATGCTAGAAATATGTTCAGCATCATAGTGAGTTGTGACTGGTATGACTGGTGCATTTTAGAGCACTGGTAAAGGTTGCCATATCTTGGGATGTATGCTATTTTGTTCGTGTGTACACTAACTTTGGATTTTGACCTACAAAAGGTTTGTAGTGTGACTAGTGTCAAATGAATACGGAGTATATTTTAATAAGGAAAGTGTTGGAGATAGCTTTTATTGATGTTGCATCTGAATCTTGATTGATTATTGGTCCTTCTAAATTAAATTTAGCATCATTACTCATTCTTTGTACTGTGTATATATATTTTTTTTAATCTCCGCGTTTAGTATACTATTGCTCTCGTTTTGGATTATGTCGATTATCTTGAAATCTTCTTGGTTGTATTTTCAAACTCGTACCTATATTAAAAAATGGTCCGTTGTGATTCTAGAGTTCTTTTTAGCTACAGTCTTGCTTGGATTCAGCTTCTGTTAGTCCTTATTTCTGCATGTTTATCTGAGTCAAATATCTACAATGCTTGTTTACAGAGACCAGAATCTGTTAAAATTGATGCGAAGAATCTTAGTGGCGCAAGATTTTCTGTTACACTTTCAGGCCTACCTGCCCGTGTATTCCAGCATGAGTTTGACCATTTAGAGGTTGTTAATTGTATTTTTATGTCTATCGATTTTCTTTTGTGCCTTTAGTAATCAGGATTCAGGAATGCATTTCAATTGTTAAGCCACCTGTATTATTTAAAATTAGGCGCAATCAGATTCTAGAAGAAGAAAAGAAAATAGAAGAATTGAAGTTTACTGTGAAATAGGTGTAACATGTTCCAATACGGAAAAAAAAAACTAGGAGTCAAATATCTTACCTCCACAAATCATGTTTGATAAATTTCTGTAGCTTTTTTTCTTATTTACTTCCATAGATTATATAAGAAAGTATGACCTATTACATAAGGTCTTTGTCGTCCAAACTGCTCACTATTCACTCATATATGGCCGGGGCTTTGTAACAAGTTATTGTTAAGGTTGTGCTGTGCATGCTGGTGGAATTCTACTCATGACACGTCGTAGCTGTGTTGCTCAACTGTTTACAGTTACCGTGTAGTTTCTGTAGCTAGGAGTTTTTGTGGAGCATTGAACAGTAAGACTATAGTCCGAGTGTTAGGCAAAGGCCATTATTATGTCTCAGTTTAATGAGTAAGAAAGGATAGTGATGACTTGCACTTTGTGTCTGAGTTCTAATTTGTTATATATCTCTACCTCCTTTAATTTGCACCTCCTGTTATGTCTAACCCGTTGCTGACATTTGCAGGGTACCCTTTTCTTTGAGAGAATGACCGAAGAAGTTCTTGACACTATACGTGAAGGTTTGCAGGTAATCAGATTACCTAATGTCTAATGTTTTGTCGGTTACTGTCATTATGAATATGCATTTGAGGATCGACTTCTAGTTGATTAAATTTGAGATTTCAAGTTATATGAAATCAATGGCTGATAAGATTCTTCTGAAAATGAGAAAATAAGCTACTATGATGTGTATGAACTATGAAGAGCTTAAGTCATAAGAAACCATGTACAAACCTCCAAGAAGGGTTTGGTTGCTTCACCAGTTCTTATTGCTTATCTGTGGAGAAGTAACTCAACAACGACGTGACAGAAACAATGTGTCCCGTGGATAGTAAGCTGTTATACCAAACTCCAGTCTCTCCAGACTAAAGACTTGGAAGAAATAAGCAAGAGATAGGGTCGTCATGGCATTGTTTAGCAGATGCTAAGCCCGTGAAATTAGTGTAGAGTATTTGACCATTACAGTGTGCATTATGATAAACTGAGGGAATTACATTTAGTCCTCATTTGTTTGCTCTTCTCTGATAACTAAATATAGTTCAAGATGTTTCAATCAGGCTAATGCCCTCCTTTAATTGAGTTCTCTGTAAAAGCTGTGTAAACCGTAAAATAGTACAGTAGCTTAAAATGAAATTTTAAATTATTAAAGAAACCAAAAGAAACTATCAACATCACCGATAAATATTTTGGGATTTGGGAAAGATGTTTCCGTCATACTAATGCTCCGACTTTGCTAGTCTGAGCCTTCAAAATTCTTTCAAGAATGGACAGCCAACCCACCCCACATTACTTCCCCATAGGAAGGAGCCTCTGTGGTCTAAGTTACTCCGACTTGGCTGCAAATTTCAGACTTGACAATACGTCAACATGTAGAACATGGCTTATTTTGGGAAGTAGATACTTGTTTCTGGCTTAAAATTTACTCCTGGAATTGCAATATTTGCTTTTGGCACGACTATTAAGAGTTGTGAGTGGGAGGTGGGTCTCACTCAATAAAGTAGCATCATTTTACCCACAAAAAGATGGCCAAAGTAGAAATGTTGCAATTCCATGAATAGGCCAAATAAAGAAAATGATGCAATTCCAAAGAACTGGAGGAAGTAGTTTATAAGTGCTTATGTTGTGTAAACAGGCTGGAGTAATGTAGTCAGGATAATGTTGCTCTTTTTCATGTACAGGCTTTGGAGGTGAAGTATGAAAAAAGTACAGGATTGCTGAGCCCTGAGAAGATTGAAATTCGGCGAAGAAGGAAAGCTGGTGTTGGCTTCGGGAAAACTTGACTTGGTATAGTTCCCAAGTAGGCCCAAGTTCGTTCCAATGGTATGTGTCTCGTCTCTAACATGTCAATTATCCTGTAATACGGAGTATTACGTAGGTCTATTAAAAGTTTTAAACCCTGGTCTTACCCCTATGTTGAAAAACACAAAAAGATTGTTCCCGATGGATGACCCATAAGGTCATAACAATAATTGCGTAGCCTGGTTGCCGTCTCACCATACAAGAACCGCAACTGGGTAATTTTACTTTATTCCATCATGTTCAAGAGGCAAAGAATCGGGAGTTTTGACTCCACTGAAAATGCAAAGAAGTCCGATTGTCCCAAGTCCCAACTGTATCCAAAATTTAGCTCCGAGTAAACCTGAAATATTGAGGACAAATGATACCGCTCCTCCCCTGCAAGTACCTGCTGGCTGGTGCCCCCCTTGACTCGTGCTTCCTTTTTTGTGTTTAGATCCTTAACTTGGGGTTATAATTGATGATGCCACATCTTAGTATCTTACAGTAGTGGCTTTCTTACGGTATTTTATGTTTTTAATTGTGTTCAGGTTCATGGTTAGGACATCAGGTCATGGTCACGCGTTCCGGCAAAGGCGGTTTGAATCTATAAACATTTAAACAGTAGGCAAGCATACTCTGTAATTTTTTGAAAAAAGATATTCACCAAACATTACGTATATACTACGTACCCTATAATAAGCAAATTAATAGCAAAAGTATTGGCATTAACATGGATGCGTGTAAGGTTGTTTTGGTGGTTGTGTTAGGGTGGGGACTGGGGGTTGCATTTAGAGTGAGGGGCAGCAACTCAGCACGCATGTTCGATTGTATCTTGGCGATGAGGTTGGTATTTCAGATGAACTTTTTAATCTTTGAATAATGGAACGTAACACACTCAAACTCCGATTACCAATAATTCAAACCTTTATTGGAAAATTGATGAGACACCAACTGAAATAAGATGGGCTCCCAAGGCAGGCATTTGATATAAGGTATGATCAGCCACAAACACGACTCCTCTCCGCCATCACCATAAAACTCCTTTTGAATACTTCCACATTGTCCAAATCACAAATACATCAAATCCTCCTAATATAAATCAACTTGTTATACACAGAGTAAACAATATCATTATCAATGTCAAAACTGTTTCAAACAATCAATCATATCATTACATACCGCCATAAGTTGATAAACTTACCGTTGAGCAAACACGAACAACAACAACGCTTGCTACTCGTCTTCTTCTTCTTCTTCTTCTTCAAAGAAGTGATCTATAAATAACAACACTCGTATTAAAAATAAGTTCGTACTACTTAAGTTATGTCCATGCTCTAATGCAATGGTTACTAATGCAGGAATATGGCTAGGAAAAAATGTACCTAAATCTTCTGAAATTATGTCAGCAGAGTTGGAAGGCATAGCATTTGGGAGCTCATTTTGAGATTTTGATTCCATTGTAAGCATTTTCAAGGAAATTTTCCGTAGGTAATCGGACTGAAAATACAGAACAATATCATTCACAAAGAATATAAAAGGTAAACAAATGAATGACACGAAAGGAGTAGATTTCAGCACCTACTTGGCTTGTAGCTGAGGTATATATCTTGTCTTCAAATCTTGTCGCGATCTGCTTGAGCTCCTGGAGTCCTTCTTGGCCGGAGAAAGGGAGATGTTTTTTAAGAGTTTCCATTCTAAAATTATAGTGAAACTTAAATTATGAGTTAACCTTCTGTAAACAATGGCGGAGACATGATTTATTGTTAGGGGGGAATTGATTACTAAGATATCCGTTTTATGAGAAATTGGTGTAAAACCGCCTTACACCTGTGAAAAAGAAAAGACTTACTAAGATATCCGTTTTATTGACGATCCGTTGGCGGGAAACGGGTTGAAGCTGAGAGCGCCAATCACCAACGACCATGGAAGGAAGCTGGGGTGCAGCTTGTGGAGCATGGCAATTATTTGAATCCATCAATTTCAATTCTTTTTCTTTTATTTTTTTTGCTAAATCAAATACATATATATACACACACTTAATTATAACAATTGGAGTATATAGATAGAAAGATAAAGATGGAATTGGTGGAGAAGGAAGGAAAGTCTGTGGATCATGGATGTTAGGTCTTGCTTCCATGCTTTATTGCATTTTAACAAAAACTTGGAAAAGTCTTGGAATTGACTAAGACTTTCAATGAGTCTCCCCTAACAATTTTATAAGACGTAATATTTTGTCGTTAAAATGAGGATATTTTGCCTCGTCCTCTACGATGAAAATTTATGCATAAGTTTTTATACGAACCAGAAATTCAACGACATGGAATACTCTTAGGATTTTATACTAAAATAAGTATTTCTGATTATTAATAAGCGATTTGAAAAAAGAGTTTCGTCGAAGTTGGAGAAGGTAATTGATAGCACAATAATAGGTCGAGTCTAGTAGGCTAGTTTGTTGAGGTTTCAGGCTTAATTCCGCATCTTTAGCAAGAATTTCATGTCAACAAATTCTTGGTCTTTTGTTGAGAAGTGTCACCTTTGGGTTCCTTTTGAGGATTGGATTATGGTCCAAGCATAACTATAGCACATTGATTTATCTCTTTATTTGTAAGCATCATGGGAAATTGGTTGTGTAAAGAGAACCCGTCAAAAATCACGGCACGCCATGCCAACGGGAGCCAATGAAGGTCAACCACGAGCCCCAAGTCGATGACACCAACGGAAGAGTGAAGGCAAGACAAGTTCTTGAGTCATGGACCCAATCACAAGAAGATGGGAATTCAAGTCAAGGCGAGGAGCAAATGAAAGGAAGAAACTGGGAGGAAGAGACAGGACAAATCCGCAGCCTGCAGATGAGGCCGCAGCTCGCGGGTACCTCCGCAGCCTGCGGACCCTCTGGGGACACGTCATTTTGGACCTGTCTTGCGCGGAAAGAAACGCCCGTTTTCCCATTTTGACCTAGGGGGTATGAGCCCCTATAAAAGCCTAACTTAGAGATCTCACCACACATCATATCATATTATCATTTTCATTTGGAGAACACATTTTGTAATATTAAAAACTTGAAACTTTATTTTTGTTTATGAATTTCATTTCTACATCTTTGGGTTGTAATCAAACTATGGAAGGCTAAGCTTCCTTTCTTGGTGTAATTCGATCAAAGTTTCCGACCTTATCATTGTATGACTCTCTAATCTCCTTTAATTTATCTATTATGCTTTCCTTTGTTTTACTCTCTTATGTTGAATGAATGCATGTGTGGTTTGATCATCTTTACATGTTATATGTTTGATTAATGCAAATCTTAGAGAAATGATTTAATCTATCTTAGGTTGTTTGAAGCAAGCTTGTTATATGTTGATTTGGTTTAAAAGATTCATATTCAAGTAGGAAAGTGCGTGCCTTTTCTTTGCTAGCATGGTTTAATCTAGTAGGAATTGGTTCCATCTTAAATCTCTTGGCTTAATGCTTCATGCTCTTTTCTAATTGTCATTCATGGTTTAATGAGTTGTTAATTAGATTTGAAGGGTTCACATACATGGTTTAAGTGTGTGGGCTATTCACTTGAGATGGTAGTATTGGATAGATAATATTAGGAGTAAAGAGTCAAGCTTTGTTATAGTCGGATTTCTAAGAGAGAATTGTATCAAGTTTCCCCTCATATCGATTTCTTGCACACCAAGTTTTTGTTTAATTGTTTCTTTAGAAAAGGTTACAACTTTCTTGCTAGATATGTTACCAATCACTTTCAACCTCTCTTATTCATGTCTATCACTTGTTACTCATTGTTTATAATCATTATTTGTAATTAAGTACTTAAAATTCGAGTATTTAGCTTGATATCCTTCTCTTGGGTTCGACCCTTACTTGCATCTTACTACTTTCATAAATAGTTTAGAGTCGAGTTTGGTATAATTTGTTAATTTGATAGCGGTAGTTAGTAGTATTAACGACACCTAGTTATCTTCTTGTCAACCTCGTTTTTCAGAATTGTTTTCCAGGATTGGTCTCGTCGTTGGATCGTCCATCTTGCGGGACCGTGTTAGAAGTATGCTGTAAATATTTCATTTTTTGTATATATTATCATCTTTCCTAAATTCAGTTGTTAATATTCTGTTAGTTCACACATCTTGTATATTTTCATATTTCGTCACATATGTTTAGGTTATTATGTAATTAGTCTTTCTTATTTTACAGGCATTGTATTAGTATATATACTCATAGTTGTAACCCTTGTAATCATTCAATAAAATCATAAACTTTTTATAACTCTGATACCTTTTGGTCTGTGAACGTAGCTAATACTTTGTTAATGAACCCATGTCCTAGTGAGCTCATAATTGTTGGGACTACCGCCTCTACCACACCGTCACATACTCACATTAGTATGATATTGTCCGCTTTGGGCCAAGTCAGCACGGATTTGTTCTTAGGCTCTTTCCCAAAAGACATCATACTAATGAAGTGATGAGTCTCTTATAAACTAGGCATCACTCCTCTATTTATTCAATGTGGGACTTGGGTTGCTACATACCTCAACAATAATAAAGAGTAAATAATAAAGGAGAAAAAGTAAAAGTTAACTTTTTATGATGAATTTTTACAATAATTAAATAGATTTCAAACCTAATCACTTTGACATTTAGATATTCTATCTTGCGTTTTATATCTCTCCATTTGATACATAATCATTAAACATTAAAAATATTCCGTATTTAAATATCATAATAAAAAGATGAGGTGTTAGGGCACTAGCAATAGAGGTTCATCAAAGGTTTGTAAAATGATGTGTCCAATGTTTTAGACATAGACAAACCTCTCTATTGTTGGACATGACTCTTGAGGTTCATGAATGAGAAGGGTTACAATATAGTATACATGCTTGTGGTTTTAATTGTATATTATAGTGGGTCCCATGAAAAATATGTGTATGAGGTTTATGTACATTTGAGAAGTTTGTCTATTGTTGTGTAGAGGTTTATTGTTAAAGAGATTTGTACTTTAATTTGGGTGATGTGGCATAGAACAAACCTTCATTTGAGGTTTGTCTATTGCTAGTGCCCTTAGAACTTATTCTATAAAATTTAAGGCAGTATGACATAAGATGGAATACGGAAATGAAATAGAGGATCCGGACTTCTCGTATCATTTATTGATGACGTTCCATGTTAGGCTATCTATCTAGACAATTACATAGCTATTGAGGTAAGTGTACTGTTTAATCGCGGCGTTAAAGGAACCGCACTCTTTCAATTAATATCAAACCCACTAATGATGAGTGTATATAGGTTCAAGTTAACCAAATAGCTACTCCACTCCATCTCTTTACATTATTTTTAGTGCACCACTTACTCCACTTTCTTAGTACTCCCTTCGTTCCGGATCAATTTCTGTCCTTTGATTCTGGCACAAAGAGTAAGAAAAAAAGGAGGGAGTCAATTATAAGATAACAAGTAGACCAAATTAGGTGTAAATGATCAAATTGTTCATCAAACGCAATCTTAAAATAAAAAGAACAACAATTGACTGAGGCACTCCAAAACGAAATAGGACAACAATTCATCGAGATGGAGGGAGTATTTATGTTTCTAGTATGATACGCATTTCAATTCATTTATTTCTCCTGAATCAAATAAGGTCTCTGCCTTGAAAATTTTGTCTATCGTATAACGAACTTAATTGAGAATTCGAATATTGATGAGGGTTACATTTACCTTGAAGAATGTAGATTGATCGTTAAAAGTTACTCCAGAGTCCGGTAGAATGGCATTCATGACCAAGAGTTTAAACCTAAGTACTAGTGACTAGGGATGGTAGGGAGTAATAGAAATTGTACATGCGGATTCTTCAACACAAAATAAATGAAGGTATGCATGCATGCAAATGCAATGCAAAGACAATCTATGTTACTTTGATAGTACATATTACTAACATTTTACCGCGGACCTAATCGGCTAGCCATATAGCCAAGTTAACCATCTATCGCGACTCTCAACAATAATCGTACCTAGGACCATTTCGACACTTAATTTTAAGGAAAACAAATATCACACTTAGCTCGGATCCGTATTATTTGGCATTGTGACCATTTAATTAACAATAAAGAGTAGCCACAATTGAAGGATGGTAACATGTATGTGTAGGGAAATGCAAATTTAACAGACCACGTGATTATGAAAACAACAACAATAACAACAAGGTACATATATTATTATATATATATATAGTTATATACGTATCTGATTGTAAGGTCGTAACTCGTGACACCAATCGATGTTAATAACAAAGTTTTTAAGCAAGTAAATAAAAATGTCACTTTTATTTCATCCATAAATGTACCATATATATTTATATATATATATATATATATATATATATATATATATATATATAACTAACAGTATTCAATAATACATCACCCTTCCTTCCAAATATGGCATCGTATTCACAATTTCATATTACCTCAAATCGGACCTACGTTACCCCAATCAATAAAGTACGTGCTAGCCCTAACAAACTTTTCAGGCTCAATAAATATTAATGCATGTAGCAATCCAACTCATAATAATAATAATAATAATAATGTCACGCACATTAGTAATTATAGTAATATTGTTTTTCTCACCGTCTTGGTAACTTTATTTGTTAATTTTGGCAGCTATTGGCGACAAGTCCCTAGGGTGCACGTCCATCAATAACCCGTTCTTCATAAAAAGTGTTAACGACATCTTCTGTTCCACTTTATGTCCTCGTGTCACATTTAGACGGTGGCGGAGTAAAACCGCCGCTGCAATTGACTTCATTTGTAGGTAGGCTAAGTCCTTGCCTAGACAAATCCTAGGTCCGGCATTGAACGACACAAACTTGTACGCGTCTTGTACTTCGAATTTCTTGCCATCGGACGACAACCACCTTTCTGGCCTAAACTCGAGGCAATCTTCGCCCCATATGAACTTCATACGCCCTGTGGAATATATGGAATAGGTGATGGAGGACCCTGCCGGGACAAAAGTCCCGTCAGGTAACACATCATCAGAGATGACGTGTTTAGAGTCCTCCGGAACGGACGGGTACAACCTTAGGGTCTCCGACAATGCAGCCTTTAGGTATATCAACCTATCAACTTCATCAAATTCTAAGGGTCCATTCGTCCACTTGGAGACATCATTGCCACGTGTCTCCTTTAGAACGGTACAGATTTCTAAAAGGATTTTCTCCTCGACACGTGGATTAAAACTGACCAACCAAAAAAACCAGCTCAGCGCCACGGAGGACGTATCACGTCCAGCTAGGATAAAATTAAGTGCCACCTGTTGTAAAAATTTGTCACTATAGGACTCTTTTTTCTTCATAAACCTAGACAACAAGTCATCATGGACCAAATTCTGTTGCTGACTCGATAATTCTTGTTTACGAACTTTAATTATGTCACTTAAGAATTTATCAACGTGTGACATACTTTGAGTAAGACTCGCCTCCATTCCGAGTCCGACCCACTTTCTAAATTGCCAAATAAACTCGGGTAAAATAAACCTCTGTAACGTAGCCTCAGTGGCCCGGTCGAACGCCATAGCAAAACTATTCCTAGGCAAACCGGGTGCTAATGTTTTCGGGTCCTTCCCAAAGGCTAACCCGCAAATATTATCAAACGTAAGCCTAAGCAACAAATCCTGTAAATCAACAGGACTCGACTCAACCTGAGCTGTTTTCAAAATAGGACAAAACCTATCTTGAATCGCTCTGTTCACCCACCGGCCCATTGCCTGACGCAATGTCCGGGTAGTGAACTCCAACGCGGCTGTCTTTCTTTGAAAGAGCCACGTGTCCCCGTCGGAATTAAAAATACCTTGACCTAACAAATCATGAAAAACAGCCTGCCACGTCGGACCCTTAGGGTAATTGTCGAACCTATTCTTGAGTATATGCTCAAGGTTCTTGGGGTCACACGTGACGGTCACGAGACCTTGTTTACGACCCAAACCCGGCACGGCACAGATACAAGTCTGGTAGGTCCCACCACAAGAACGGAGATTTTCTGCAATCCATTCATGCATGCGGTTAGAATTCTCTATTAACCCTGGTAAACTACCCAATAAAGGCCAGACACGTGGACCGCGTAACCAACGTGCAATAGACCGGAACCAAATCATGTAGGCTGCTACACCTGAGAAAAGTATTAGCAAGGTAAATGCCTCCATATCACTAGATTATTATTATTGTTGTTATTATTATATATTATTACAGTCCGACCTCTCGAATATTTTGAAATGTTAAATTTGAGTTAATGTGGGAAGTGTTAGGAAGGAAGGAAGGGTGTAATGTTGGTAGAGTAAAGAGAGTGAGAGTGAGGAAGAGGAAGTGGGTTAGACTGTGAATATATAGAAGAAAGAGGCGTGACAGATGGTGCAATTAATTTGAGTGTGCTACAATGCTTACTTTCTTTGTTGTCAAATAATTTAACTAATCACCATTATCATCATCTTTCTATATTGTTAATCATTTCATTTTAGCTGGCAGATAAATAATGTCGTTTTTTATTGTAATTTGGATCGTCTCTATTTTCTCTTAGGAAGTCTGAAACGATATATTTAAGTGTATATCGCTGTTTAAAACAATGAATGATGAAATATTCATTTTGTATTAGGCTTTCGGCCAATTTGACAGTACATAAAAAAATATTACGGAAAATTCACGTAGTATCCCTGAAATTTGACATTTTGTCCGAAATATCAAATGTATTTGATCTGTTTTAAACTTCAGACGGATAGTGTCCGTCTTAAGCAAGAGTTATTGTAATGATGAGATAATCTCCCTCCTTGAATCAATTGATCAACTAATTCTTCCATTTGCCTGTCGATAATGGTACATAATTCATCTTAGAATCCAAACTATTTTCCCACCTACTAAAAAGTTTCCTAACAAAGATGGATCACTTAATAGTTAATTTCAACATGTATTAAATGCCAACATATGTCGTTGGAGAGTTGAGGTTATTGAATCAAGGACACTCCTCCACTCATACATGATGATACACCACCCTTTCTTGCTCACCTAAGGATCTACTTTCTTCTTTCCAACATTATATTAAATAAATAGTGGATCTTAATTATTCTAATAAAGGTTAATATTACCAAATTATTACTTCTTTTATTAGCATTGTTTGTGGAAAAATTCGCGGTGATAATAACGAGTATGTGCAATGTAGCTCATTCAAAAAGTTTATTAGGCAAAAAAACATACACTCAATTTTTCATAAGACGGACTTTAATAAATATTCAACACGATTCATGATTAGCATTTTCAATACCCGTCATTATGACAAAAACAAAAGGAAATATATTGGATTTGTTAGACATTTCTGTACGACTTTTGTTTTTTTGGGTTTAGACCATCTGAATTTAATCCGGACTCGAGCCTGGTAGGACTTACTAGGACGATAAAGCTTTCCCACATTTCCAACGTTCGAACACGAGGCATCTAGTTAAGTTAGAAGAACTCATTCAGTTGATCTAAATGTTCATGGTTTTTGCAGACGTTTTAAAACCAAACTAATTAAATTTTGAACGAAGAAAGAAATAGATTTGTAATTGCTTGACCTAACACTCATAATTATAAATTGGAAGAAAACAAATTAAAGGAGTAAAAGTAATAGTTTCTGAATTAGATCCGACATATAAGCA
>JAOWBH010061668.1:0-15053 GCA_028566215.1 Silene coronaria
TAGAGTGAATTACATTGGTTATATGCTGGCCTAAGCAATTAAGCATTACGGCATAGTTCAAAACTTCAAATATCGACCAAATTACACATATTCGGATTCAGTTATCTCATAAACTAAAAACATCACCCTGTGCCTCGACCGCTTCTGCAGATTGCGGTGTAAGGTGAGTTAGCTGATTTTTGGAAGAAATGTACGCATATCAGTCATTTGAAAGTAAAAAAGAACAGAGAATTCAGGGAAAAGTATATTGCATTCGTTTGCTGGTCAAAGACTGGGGCTATATAAGGCTCTAATATCTCGTCTTTCATTTAGTTACTAAGAGAACTGAGCAGAGTTGCTCTGGTTTAACCAAAGGCCTAAACAAATATTCTCAATTTGTTGTTATGCTCTTGAATTTCGGACTCCAACCGCACCATTTGGTTTCTAATATTCTCAGCGTTAAGGCATGTTTCCTTTTTGTGGCATACTAGTGAGTAGTGATGCTAGAGTTGTATCGACAAGTCGACATTAGTAAAATCATTGGGAACGATTTTGATAAGTCTTTCTCCAGACCCTTGTAAATCAATTTTACGACTACTGACAAGCATTTATTTGGCTGCAAGTTTGTACCATCAATGTGTGAATCAACTCTACTTTCTTGACTGTCTTTCCGACATCTTGGTATTCAGCAACTTCACTAATTACGTACAATTCTCCATTGCCTTTTCAATTCTACTGTGCCCGGACAGGATGTCCTAAAGCCATTCTTTGGCCTGTCGGATGGTATTCCTTGAAATGCTACAAGTGTCTAGAAACCCTAACGATCTATCCAAAATGGCTTGAATCATGTAAGGCCTGCGAACTTGTGGGTTAGTGACGAGCATGAAGATGTAGAGGCCACCTGAGAAGACCTCAATTTATACAATTTTGTAGACGTACTGACCATTGGCATCTCTCTAGGGATGGCGATGGGTCGTGTTAGGATCTAGTGAAGCTTCGCCCGCCTACTGAAACCATTTTTCTTCCTTTATAACTTCTTCAACAAAATCGGCATTTCCAGAAATCAAGTTCAGCCAAAAAAAAAAAAAAAAAGCTTATCCCATGAAGAATGGCATTCACACAAATCAGAAATATATATATAGTGAATAAATCCTAGCCAAACAACCATGTTAGCGCCATTCTTGATCAACCATCTTTATAACTAATAATAATATAACATACTGATAACTAAACAGCTTCCAACTGCTATGTCTCCAACATGTCTTCATCTGCCCAACATCCCAGCACAGAGTAGTGCTTAACTTAATCACTTTTAAATCAATCGTTCTTGTTAAACCGCATATCTCATCACGATCCTAAATACATGGTGTATTCTAATAACAATGACACACTGTCCCCTATTCATATCAAAAATATGCCTGCAGCACTCGATTTTGATCGTGCTGGATGAATAATAAGTACTACTATCGAATATACAGCTAGCAAACTTGTTAGGAAGAGACATATGAATGGTAGTTTAATGGAGTGGTTAACAGAAACTAATATTTAAACAGGAAACCATGTTCTTAGACTTAATATCAGATTCCTTTTGTCTTCTCTTGTTTTCGTATATATAGGTAGAGCCGAAGAAGGGAAGTCATCATCAAACTCAAACTTTCCTGCATTCAATTTATTTGCATTTAGCTTAAAAACAGAGATTAAACAATAAAAAATGGCTTCTCATCACTCACGTTCGATCAGTTTACCATCTACATCTCACCCAATCACAGCTCAATTCGATGAGCAATTGTGCAGATTGAGGTCATCTCAAGCTGCTTCCACTTCTTCATCTTCGTCAATAAGTCACGGGCTTGCAAGTCTTGCGGAATTGTATGTCTTTGTTGACGAGATGCTTCAACTTCCCTCTAACCAACTATCATTATCACAAATCCAGACAGTATTGGATGGATCTCTAGGGCTTATAGATGCCTGTAGCACATCAAGGGATGTCATGCAGCAGTCAAGAGAACAGCTTCAAAACATCCAATCAGTTCTCCGCAGAAGGTGCAGTGGTGAACTGAACATTACCAGTGAAGTCGCTGAATACCTTAAGGCAAGAAAGACCGTCAAGAAAGTAGTCAAGAAGTGCTTGAAAAACATCAAAAGTGACAAGGTCGATGCTTCTGAATTCTTCATGAACGATGTAGAAGATATAACAATGGACATCTTTCGGTCCTTGTTATCTTACATTGGTGGTACAAAGTCTCATTCTACGAAAAGTTGGTCTCTAGTTACCAAATTCATTCACAACAAGTCCGAGAAAGAAGCATTAGCTTCAGAAAACAGTGAATTTGATGTTGTTGATGCGACTTTAGTATCACTAGACTACCAGAAGAAAACAAGTGTTAACATACAGAATCTCAGGAACCAAATGGTGAATTTAGAAACCGAAATTGAAGAACTTGAGGAAGTATTAGAATGTTTATTTAGGCATCTGGTTAAGACCAGATCAACTTTACTCAACATTATTAGCAACTAGATTAGCACATTACAACTGTACATAGCTTCAATCAAATATATGAATACAACTTACTACTACGAGTATTCCCTAATTCTCTGCTTTCCTTTATCGTAGGCGACACATTAACAATTCAACACTTATATCATCTGGCTACGAGCTAATCTCTTGTTCACCAATTCATCGTAATGTTAAAGATAACTCCAAACGACAATGAGAAAACATTTTCTATATTTCAATTATTATTACACACTTACTTGATTAATAATGACCTTTACTAACAATAATATCACAACAAAAAAAAACAAAAAAAAAAAACTAACAAAAAACAAAACAATGCAAACAAACGCCACTGCAAAAATGGCGCAGCTCTAACACATTACTAGGCCTAAACAAGGCTTTGCTTGTTTCAAAGATGTATAGTATGTTATGAGAATGTTACTTCCTCCGGTCCTTAATAAAAGACATTTGCCTTGACTACAAAGATGGTTGAGGGACTCTAGAACCGAGAGAAAGATCATCTCCTCCGTCATGGGAAAGAGGGAGTCCAGTGTTTGTAGAAAGAGCAGGGGTAGGAGGACAAGTTTGTCCACCGCCTGGGGGAAGATCGAGTCTAGCACCTGGTGCTGGAGGATGAGTTTGTCCGCCAGCTGGAGGAAGAGGAGGCCCACCACCAACACTAACACCACCACCAACACTACCACCAACTCCACCACCAACACCGCCACTAACACCACCACCACCAACACCACCACAAGGTGGAAAGGGAAGCCTACCACCACCACTAACCCCACCACCAACTCCACCACCAGCACTTCCACCAACACTACCACCGGGAGGAAGTGGAAGTGCAGGAGGAAGAGGTTGTCCAATACCAGGTGGGAGAGGAAGCCCACCACCACCACCAACACCACCACCAACTCCGCCACCAACACCACCACCAACACCACCACCAACACTACCACCAGGTGGAAGAGGAAGTGTGGGAGGAAGAGGTTGTCCGCTGCCTGGAGGAAGAGGAATCCCACCACCACCACCTGGGGGAAGAGGTTGTCCACCACCTGGAGGAAAAGGAATTCCACCACCAGGAGGAAGGGGAAGAGGAAGTGTTGGGGGAAGAGGTTGTGCGCCACCGGGAGGAAGAGGAAGTGTCGGAGAAAGAGGTTGTCCGCCACCTGGAGAGAGAGGAACCCCAGTTCCACCACCACCCCCACCTCCACCACCACCACCAGGTGGAAGAGGGAGTCCTGGAGGAAATGGAAATGGAAATGGAAAAGGAAAGGGAGGACCAGGCAATGTTGGCGGGAACGGAAAAGGAAATGGAGCAGCTGGCTGACCACCCGCGTAACCACACAACCCGTACGTACAAGGTCTTCCGTCTTGACACCTATTCGAACACCTTCCACAGTTATATGGATTGGTATTGACATCAACACAAACTCTCCCGCAACACTTCCATGTAAATGGACATCTAATACCACAAAACCCACAATTTAGAGGGTTAGATGTAATATCGACGCATCGATTCATACAACATAATTGTTGTGGCGGGACTTGGCCATTAGAACAAATCCATGGCCTATTCCAACACCCTCGCGCTTGTGCCTGAGCGCGAGGGTCAATGACTCTCTTGAGCCATGGAGACGTAGTTGTATTTAGGTTATTGGTAACATTTAGTCTTGCATTGCTACCTTTTATCATAAAAGAAACTACTACAGCTACTAAGCAAGTAAGATAGAATAAACTCTTCATTTTCAATTTTATGAATAAAATATTATTTCTTATGATTTAAATAGAGAAAATTAAACCGCGTTCATGTTTTCCATACATTGATAATTGATTAGTACGTATTAATTCTCGTGAATATGATGTGAAAGATTAAGGTTAAGTTGGCTAAATCACATCATTACATTGAAGTGATCACGTTGGTTTTCTGCTTGATAATGTAATACCTTTTGTTAGTTTAACAACTGTGCGTAACGGTTTTAAAAACAACACTTTTCTTGTTCAAGTACACAATTTTTGTTAAGGTGTATAAAAATTGGTATAGTCGGCTTTTGGTCGTTAAGCAAAATGAATGCTACCATGTTGTCATACATAAATTTCTTAGTCCTATACACAATTTACACGCATTTTACAGAGTAAGTCTCTTAAGAGACGGTTTCATACCTAGTACTCCGTATTATTTACCAACATACAAACATTAGTAATCAATAAGTACGAAAAAAGGAAAATAAAATGGAACAAAAAAGCGACTACATCCTCCCTCGGCCTCCTATATATATTTCATTTATATAATTCTTTTTTATGTCGAATTTATAATTTTCCGAACCGCTTTTAGCACACGTAAATATGTCAATTTTATATACAAATTTTAAAATTTGACTCAAATATTGGCATATTTCCAAAGGAAATGTAGGAGCTTAGCAAAGTATCATTCGAGTAATTCACTTGAAGTTATTTATTTAATAATTCATGGTTTAATTTCATAAATTCTCATCCGTGACATCTCACAGCCGATTTAAATAAAGATAAAATGAAAGTGGTTGTTAAATGTCACAAATATTTTTCCGTCACAAGCAAAAATAGTTGGCTTAATTACTTGCTCCTTAGATCAGCCCTAAACTCAAACAAGACTTCACTAGGCATTTTTGAGAATATATATATCCAGTAGCCATTTTATGCAGGAATTGGAATATACAGCAACAGCCCAAAACAAAATCACAGCTTAGAGATCCAACTCCAATGACCCGCGCTTCGCTCGACATCACAGAACTGCGTTAGACGGGTTTTGGCCTTCTTCAGCCAGGAAAATCCAGTCTCACTTGGACATTATATCAACAACTACGTTTCTGGACGTCTCAAATTGCTATTTCATTTTCAATCATCACATATTTTCCATGACAGCAAAAAAAATCCAAATAACCAAAAGAGTTGAAAAATACTGAATTCGGAGAGTATAGATGTCGACAATACTGAATGTGTTATGAAATGTATTATGTGGATGTCCATTGGGCTTTATAGTCCATTATGTATTTTAGGTAATCAGGTTAATCACATGTTGTGTACTCTATATCAGGGTTGCACGGTTCGTGGTTCGATTCAATTCGAAGAACGGGTTCGAGTTCGGAGTTCGCACCCTGCCCTGAACTCGGTTCGCTTGGGACATTAAGAAGTCGCTGAAGGTTCGTTTTTTGTCACTTAATTAAAAAAAAAAAATGCAACAAAGTAGATGGAAAAAAATAACAATACAGTCATTAAACATTCTAACACTAAAACAGTAGCATATCAGTAGTTCAGTACGTAACTAGCATTACAAAATGAAATTCCCCTTACATAACAAAATGAAAGTCCTAATCGTCCAATACTCCGATCTGCAAATCTACACAATCCCACACCGTAAATCCTCCAATCTAACTATAGAATCCTCCAAAAGGTCACTCTCGGGATTAATATCCCACTTTTTTGAAGTCCCTTGCATATAGTTAGTGGTGATTAGAAATAAAAGACGGATATTTGAATGAATAAAAATAAGTTTATCTACATGGGCTCCATTAAGTATGTTTCTTTTGGTGTTGTGAATGCAGGAATAGGTGCTCCAAACCCGCTCAGCCGACGAGCTACTAATTGGTTGTTACAACAATTTTATAGCGATTTCAGACAATTTAGAGGTTTTTGACCCATACGTAGACCACCATGAGACGAGATTCATAACCACCACATCTGTCCGGGCTGCAATTGTGCCAAATATACCTTCTTTGGCCTGAAACGCAGCAAGTTGCTCACGTAAGACCCTTCTTTTAACTTCGTCTTCCCCAATTTTTTCAAAACTTGTATCACACCATTTACTACTTCACGGTCGTAGTTTGTTGCGCGCCTAGGCAGACCGCCAGGAGCAGTAGTTTGCAAATAGTTAACATCGTAAAAATGCTAGCATATCCTAGACAATGCATGGGAATGTTCATTTTTTCCCATCGAATGACCAATATATCCTCCATCTTCTCCCAATCTTATAAATGTTTGTTCTTTTGTTAAATGTCTTTCATTTCCCCAATCATACAATCCATTTTTTCATAAACTTCACCCATTTTAGGCCCTTTCCCGTCAGCAAATTTAATCATCATAAAAAGAGGTTTTGTAATTGAAATTATATTATCCACCTCCTCCCAAAAGTCAGGATCATTAATAGTCGTGGCAACTCTCTTCCCTACCTTCTCGTCACCCATTCTTACCCAATCTCTCCATGCTCTTTGAACGACCGTAGTAGCGAGGGCGTCCCTACACTGGGACAGTCGTTCTAACAATAAATAATGTGAACCAAACCGTGTCTTGGCAACTTTTAAGAGCTCTAAATCAGAATGGGTTTGGAAAATAAAATGAGCATTTTGATGATTTTTAAAATATTTAACTATCTCCTTCCCCTTTTCATACGTTTCTCCCATCCACTCAAAAGTTGCATCAAAGTCTTTAAACATTAAGTTCACAGTGTGAACAACACAGGGAGACCAGAAAATATGTTTATGTACCTTCTCGATTTCTTTTCCGGCGAGCTTGCAATTTGAAGCATTGTCGGTCACCACTTGCAACACATTTGACGGACCGATTTCTTCAATGGATTTCAGTAGGTAGTTTGCAATATTTTTCTCCGATTTCTCCACACCCGAAAAATCATCGGCATACAAGAACATTGACCCTCGACTGTTTGAAGCGACAACATTGATAAGAGGTTCGTTTTTTTATATTAGTCCATCCATCGGAGACTATAGATGTCCCATTAGTGATCCAAGTGTCCTTCACAGGAGCTAACTCCTTCTCCACTTCACGGTAAACTTCATCTACTAAAGTTGTTCTTGCTCGGTCATACGAAGGTGGTTTGTAGTCAGTCGGACCACGAGACACTGCTTTTATCATGTTAACAAAAATCTGGATTTCTAAGCACATTGAAGGGGATGCCATTAGCGCACAATGCTCGAACAACTAGAACATCGAGTTGTTGTCGCTCAACTGTACCAAACGCTTCAGCTAAGACATTTTTTTGTACTCCTATTTTATGTACCTTACTATTTTGGATGGTAGATTTAGATAATGATTGAGTACCACCATTAGACGATTCTGCCTCTTGAACCATTGTTTGTATTCTCCGAAGTTCAGCAATGTTTGTGAGCATTACTGTGCAACGAGCTATGTCGGCTTTTTCACCTGCCCGAGCACCAAAAAAATGATGATGTACTCTTGTATATGAACTTGTGAATATTTTTTTACAGTGCTTGCACATCCATTTTTTCTTGGGTAATTTTTCAATTTCTGAATACAAAGGCGGTGACTTTTTGGTGTTGTTTGTTGATGTTGCAGGCTGCGTTGTTTGGGTATGGGTATCATTATTGTCTTCTTCCATTGCAATGCTAGCACTGGAATCTTCCACATTATTTCGAGGATCCTCTGCCTCCAAACTTCTTTTAGTTCCCCTTTTGCCAAAAGCCATTGATATGTTTTTTTTTTTATGTGAAATTTGTATGAACTATGAAGTTGAAGTATGGAGCTTGGTTCTCTGAGTTCAATTTATAGTGATGAAGACGTTTGAAGGGAGTAATGGAATAGCAGTTGGAATTTAATTAGAGTTTGGTGATGTTTAGAATTCTGTAGCTGTATGTGATTTCCAAGAGGAATAGAATCATTCTTATTCTTATAGGAAATAATTCTTACAAAACAATTTAGATTAGAATCGGATTAATATCGTCGGTGTCGGGTTAATATATAATCGGGCTAAACACAAACATTGTTCATTTTCGTCTAAAGTCGTCATTTACAAATCAAAACTTATATGAGTGGAGTACCTTGTAATCGGGTTAATATGATCGGTATCGGGTTACAATAATTCGGGTTAATATAATCGAGTTAAAACCAAACCTTGTTCATCTTTATCTTCGTCTAAAATTGATGTAGTAAAAACACATAATAGTTTATGTTATTAATCGATCTAATGATAGTAATGCATTATAATTGTTGATACTTTACCATCAATCAATCTACGAGTCATTGTACAGTTAATGTCCGTCCAGTCATTGGCCATCTCTATGTAGTATCGGATCATTATATTGGTATAATTGTTTATTATTTTGTCATTCATCGATCTAGTTACAGTAATGACATAAAAATGTTGATAGTTTACGTTATCAATCAATCTACGAGTCATTATATGAGTCATTATATACGATTAATTGTCGTCCAGTCATTGGTCATCTTTATGTAGCATCGGATCATTGTATATATAGGTTAACTAGTTTAGAACCCGTGCAAAGTTGCACGGGAATAGATAGATGACATATATACCATTAAGTTTTACAATTTTTGTATTATTAACATTGTAAAAGTTTGATGTATACCATTGTATATAAACATTTATAGAAATGGTGCTCATTATGCATAACGTAATTTACTTGTCACAATAATACCCTGATTATTCTACATTTCTACCCTGCATAGTTTCCCCTTTTTAATTTAGAGGAGTAATCTATCATGAAAAAAACTAATCCAACAACTATGTTGGAAGAAACATCAATACAGTTGCAGGAGGTTAAGCATAAGAACTATACATGTTAGAAAACATGTAATTGAACTCATTTATTGACTAAAATACAACTTGTCTATAATGATACATAATTGAATGTCTACTTGTTAAATTATGATGCAATTTTATTTGCTACCCTATGCTTCCAAGTTCCAATCCTTATCCTTTGTTCTTCCATAAAGTTTATTTGTAAAATAACTTGTCACCCTCTCAAATTATAAACATAAGTACATAACACAACAATTGTACAAACATTCATAAATAAATACAACTGTGAATAACGACCGAATAAAAGGTAAAGCTAAACAAAAACATTGGATCACCCATATGATGATATGACCTATGTACAAAGCAAGCCTTCTTGTCAGTCAACGTGCCTGGTGAACCTCCCAGCTATTAAGGGAGCGGTTGAGACTGTTTCTATGCATCAATTACAAAATTTCTCGGACCACTTTCCTGGTATAGAGCATTAGAGTTACTATCCATCACCAAAACCTGTAGAAGTAAAAGATAAGAAGTATCAATTATTGAATTGGTACAACATTAGAATTTGAAAATAATGAAGATATCAGCTAATGTATAAAGGATGGTACTGGGAGAGTTGTTTACACCTCAAAGGTTAAAATTCACCCACTTAACATGCATAACAATAACATTAACACCAATGGACTAATATAAAAAGCTACAAAAATAATATGTGAGTAGTAACGTAACCTGAAATGAAGAGACCCAAATTTGTTGCTCGAACTGAGCTTGATCTCATATTTCCTTATAGATGCCTACATTTGATTGAAATTCAGTCTCCTCGACTGAGAAATAAGTTGCTCGACATCAAAAGTTTATTACTATCTTTAAAGACAATACATGAATATGGAGCACGGCCTGTGTGTCTTCAGTGCAACAACCCGACCTCACAAATCAAGTGTAAAACAGTTTATATTTATACCCTTGAACATCAACATACATTAAAAGACTATTAATCCAATTCATAGCGTCTGTTAAGTCTTTGGTCTATGTTTAATCCACCTTGATCCTGATCATAGGACAACTTCCTCTTTTAACTATAAGAAATGATGACGGGTACCCATCTCGGACATAAATTTTGTTACTAAACTGCGTATCAAAAAGCTAATGCAATACTTCATTGATCTTGCGAATGTTGATCAACTTCTCTAAAGCCTCCAGCTTATTTATTTGATACGAATTACGAACCTAAAGCTAAATCAAGTGCTTTTTTATGTAAGACAAACCGTTCTAAGAACCCTTGATTTGTATTTAAGAGTTTAACTGATGTAAGTCCTCCCTAACAGTCCGATGGAATGAACCCAAACCTGTCCAGCAAATTTTCGGAAAATGGAAAAATTACATCAAAACTAATGTGTCACATGCAAACCTAAACCTCAAGTATAATATTGCAAATGAAATCAAGTCTACACGCTATCAAACATAGCAAATAGTCGGATATCAAGCAATACTTCAAACTGCGATATTAAGAAGTCTAAAACAATTAAAAGACCATTAAAAACGGCATGGAATGTTGAATTTACCAAATGCGTAAAAGGTTCGACCTTAAGAACATTGTCTTCCTTCAGTTAGAAGCCAAAGTCTTGAAATTGAAGTTCATTCTTACTCTGGCAATTTATCGAACAATTAAAATGCAAAAAATAGTATTAGAGTAAATTAATAGAAGATGTCAACAATAATCAATTAAAATTTATTTATTGTATTAATGAGGAAGGAAGTTGAAGAAATTTAAACATAACCAAATTGAAATGAAAAGATGAAGATGACTGAAACACACCATTGTGAATAATGCTATGAATTGAACTTGAAACTCCTTCAGTGCACGATTTGCGCGATTAGATTCATAGTAAGGTTTCCATGTTGTATTCTGTAACAAATTTTAGGGAACTTCAAATAGAATTATTCATAAAAACAGGTAAAGAGCCGCTACCGAGGTAATGACGCAGTGATTTTGAAACTCGATCTTCAGAGCGTTAGATTCGTCCCCAATCTTGATTTGTAGATTAGTTTTCGAGAGTGATTGATGGAAAACAAAACACAAATTGTTAGCAAGCAATTGTTGAAGGAGACAGTGGGAAAGGAGAGAGGCAAATTAGAATGAGGTGATTAGTAAGTGGCGGCGTAAAAAGATACGGAATTCATTGTCTATTTGCAGTAGACAAATTTTAGGGTTAGACGCGTAGCAGGTGGGCGGGAAAATTTTGCACAGAAAGATGACACGTGTTTAGGAAAGGGTTTAGTGGTTCTTGTATTATATAGATATATAGATGGTCTTCCAGTCATTGTTCATCTCTATGTAGCACCGGATCATTGTATATATAGGTTAATGGTTGTCCACTCATTGGTCATCTCTATGTAGCGTCGAATCATTATATAGGTATAATTGTTTATTGTTTTGTCATTCATCGATCTAATGATAGTAATAACATGTAATTGTTGATAGTTTACGTTGTCAATCAATCTACGAGTCATTATACGGTTAATGGTCGTCCAGTCATTGGCCATCTCTATATAGCATCAGATCATTATATAGGTATAATATAATTGTTTGTTGTTTTGTCATTCATCGATCTAATGATAGCAATGACATATATTTATTATTTTGTCGTAAAATCAGATCGTAATGTGATCCTACTTTTAGAAATATTCAAACAAATAGGGCCGTAATATTCTACAACCTTAATAAAATCGTAAGATATGGGATCGTACAAGCGTTTTCGAATCGTAAAATATTTTAATTAAATTAAAATAAAATTGATATAAAACTAAAAAAATTTGAACTTTTATGCTATTATTAGATAATGAATTGAACCATATATAAAAACCATTAATTTTATGGTATAAAAATATGTACATTAAATTATATTTAAGCTAATTCTGAATTCTCTTGATTAATTTTTAATTTTTACCTTTTATTATCAAAGGAAATATAATGATGAGAAATGTGAATGATTAATAAGGTACCAATTTTATATAAGTAATTTTATAAAAATAGAAAATTTTGTATACCGTGTATTTATTACACGGGATCTAAACTAGTTCATATCATATGTCTCACTGATTTGCCAAATATTTTCATATATAACCTTCGAGCCTTATTATTAAAAATATCGAAAGAAAAAAAATAAAAAAATAACAATTATATTTAGGCTCGATTTTAGCGAGCTCGCGTTGATACTCTCAAGCTTGATAATGAGCACAAACATTTTTATCAAGCTCGGAATTAACTTGAACTCGAGTTTTTATTCTTGAGCACAAGTCGAGCAAGGTCAAGCTCGACTCGTTAACTCCCCAACAATGACGTTCATGATTCACCTAACATTTGTTAAACCCTCTCCATTATTGTAAGAACAGCAAGAGGGTTTAACAACAACAAATAAGCTCACAACATTCATCAATGGCGTCTCTTCGTCGCTCAATCTCTCCAATCACCATCTCTCTTCTTCTCCGACGATCTCCTAAAGGTATAATCTCTCCATCTTGCTCTCTCGTCCACTTTCTATTTTCCAGCTAATTAATGTAAATTCACCATTAATCTGTTGGTCGCACCTTCAACAGTCTCAGCTTTTACACCGATTTCTACCGCCTTTTTCTCCACTTCTGCCGATACGCAACAGCCTATATTGGTATCCTTTCTTCTTCTTCAGTTTTAGTTAATTGTATGATTGAATTAATTTCCAGTTTTACTTGATTGTATGATCGAATTAATTTGTAGTAGATGGTAATGCGTCAGGTATTTTTGATGTATGTGTAGTTTTAGGTTCATTTCCAAATTACAACCCACTATGTAGCATCTATGTCGAGAATTCAAGTATAGGTTTAGAGTTTTCCTTGTGTAAGCGAATCCCCTGTCAAGGATATAAGAATGGTCATGGAATCAAAGACTCGTTATTCTTTGTTTTTGGATAAGGATGGATTAAAGCAAAATGACTCGCTGAAGTGCTTGTGGTTCGTATAATTGTGAAGTAATGGTCATTTGATGAAGTTCTCGACACAACTTTCGTCTTGGATCATTCGGAAACAGTCCCTTTCAGTTGCTAACACAAGAGTAGGACTTTGTACAGGCAACTCCCCCTGCCCCACAATTTTCTGGAGTCCTTGAGAGTTGAGGCATTGGGAGTAATGCCATTGTTGAGTTGTTTTAGATACTTTTGGCGCTTTACAACCCTAATGATGTCCACTTCTTCGGTTTTAATAAATTGTATGTTCGAATTAATTTGTAATAGATGGTAATGTATCAGGTGTATTTGATTTGTATGTGTTGTTTTAGGTGCGCGACTTCATACATTCGGCTCTTTATCACCCTAATTATGGCTACTTCTCCAAGAGATCTGGTCCTGTTGGTGTTTTGGAAACTAGCATCAAGTTCAATCAACTTCAAGGTTCCTTTTTTTGTTTTTGTTTTATTCCAGGCTTCGTACATTCGGTGTTTTATCACCCTAGTTTCCAGAATGCTGAATCTTTGATTAATGAGATTTCCTTGTTGTATATTTCAGCATTTGCTTTTGCAACTATTATTTAGGCAGTCACATTCTTCTTTAAATTTAGGCAGGAAAGCGTATTTGCGGCATTTAAATAAGATTTACAAGCAGAGTGAGATATCATGGTTTACCCCGGTGGAGCTCTTTAAGGTTAAGTCTCCGACTTTCTGGCGCACGTACACAACTTTTTTTTAATTGCATTTTTTTGTTATTTAGCTGTGTCATGGTAACATTTAAAAACTTCAGTAAAAAGTCTGGCTTTACTGTGTGTCCAATTTCTGTCCAAAAAAATTTGCGCTTACTTTATTTTAGGTAATGGAGGCAGGTATCTTGTTAGTGGCTCTAGGGTGATGTGATGTTCTTGGTATGGAATGGAAAGGATCATCAACCTCGTAAGATGCTTAAGTATTAACTCTCTAACACTCTAACGGGTCGTTTGGTTCAAAAGCTTGGAATGGAATGGAATAGAGTCTCATATCATGGAGGTATGGATTCCGAATCCCATACCTTCTTATGGTTGTTTGGTTCATTTTTAGATTGTATAGTAAATGAATGGAGTTTGAAACCTTGGTGGAGAGGTGTGTATGGAATTCCAATGGTTTGAAATGGAGTTAGAATCCATTAGGTATCTAAAGCCATTCCTGTATACCTCAACCAAACATTGAAATGAACCAAATCCATTCCTATACATTCCAATAACTCCAACCAAAATATCATTCTCACTTCTCAGTATGTGTCTCAGCTTATGTGCTTGTTGTATGTTATAGTAGTTTAGACGAATTGAATGAATTGTTGGGTTCAATACAAGAATCTTGCGTTTTTATGGCCTTCTAGTCTATGCCAAAGGGTTTTTGGACTTGGGATATGGATATGAACTTGACTGTCTCTGCCTGAATACCTCACTTGAAATTGCATGCTTTAACATTGTGTGTTCTTCAGTTATGATCAAACTGGGAATTGGATTCTCCTTTTTCCGTTACAAAACAGTTCTGTAATCTATCTCTTGCAGCCTTGGTATGCTCAAGGGATTGCTGAAGCCATTATGCGGACAGCTAATCTTTCAGTTCCATTAAAAGTGAGTACACTTATTTCCCTCTATTTGAACTGACGTAATCGACCATAAAGTCTTGGGTATAACAACCTGGCTGTAACGTGCTCCACCAGTGGATATAAAAGCTCATCGGTGTTTCATATTTGCTCAATTCAGATCTATGAAATAGGTGGTGGATCGGGGACTTGTGCAAAGGGTATTATGGATTATATAATGTTGAATGCTCCTCCACGAGTTTACAACACCATGTCTTACACGTAAGTGCACTATTCACCTTTTGATCATTTTTGTAAAATTGCCTTGTGTTAGTATATTTTCCATGTCTTATGTGGCTGTCTTTCCAATGTTTTTCGAAGAAAGAAACGGCAATGATGGCAGAAGCTCCTCAAGAGTTTTTGCTGTTCTCCAAATGTTCTGGGCAATATTGGATGGTTGAGTCTTACATTTGTTTTG
>JAOWBH010061778.1:0-15053 GCA_028566215.1 Silene coronaria
AAACATTATCCCGGTGTTTCAACAACTCCCGTATTGCAAGATAAGGAGTTCAGATGTGCATACTAATTGCATTACCTCAATGTTTCGATGACTCGTAAATGCACCTTTGCAAGTGCATACAAATTGCTCTTCAAATTAAATCAACTCATGCTAATGCTATTATGCTCTATAAGCATGGCAATGAAAGTTATGTTGGAAACTTTCAAAATGCCAAGAACTTGTACACTAACTTGCAAAAAAAATGGAGCATTTTTTATTATTCATTTAAAACAAGAAGAGTGCTACAACAAGCATACATTTTGGTTCATTTTTGCTTTGCTCACCAACTTTTATTAGGGCAAAATAAACCAATGTCATAACCTTCTCAACTAAAGTCACTCAACCGATACAACAGCCTAAAAATACACGTCACTCAACCGATACAACATTGAAGGAAATCAATACAACTCAGCCGTAAACTAAACTCATCGTAATCCTCTATCCTAACTCGAAAGAGCTATAAATATAAGCCCAGAGAGGGAAAGAATCAAATGTGAGATGTATGCCTGTTTGCTCTATTGACAGGACGAGTTTGTTATCTGGCCGTCTATTCATCTGTGACGCAGCCTTTTGAAGCCGATTGGACGTTTTTGATATACTGAAGATGAACAAAATCATGACCAAAACATAACATTAGTCACATATAATTGAGTCAGTCAGTTTTACCCTACAAGGCTACAATATCGTAAAACCATATCATAAATAAACATAGAAACCAAAAAAATGTTTTCATAAGGTTATCTGGTTCAAAACATGCAGATTTTACCAGCATACTAATGAATAACACTTGCGTAGTGTATGAAACTCTCTAATTTAGGAGAGTACCTTGTAGAGAGCCCCTCTATTAGCCTTATATGCCGGTGTTGTCCATTTTTTCCTCCTTTCCTCAATTTCAACATCTGTCAGCTGGACGTCCATTCTTTTCTTCCCCACATCGATAGTGATGATGTCTCCGTTCTGCACAAGACCTATTGGTCCACCTTCCTATAACATTTAAGCCCACACATTTACCCACATACACTAGCAGTTTCTTTCGGATCCATACTTCACCCCCAAAAAACTAAAGAAACAATGGGTAAAATATGGATAAAAGTCAAAGACGGAGAATGTATTAACCTGAGCTTCAGGGCAAATATGACCAATGACGAATCCATGTGAACCTCCTGAAAACCTTCCATCTGTCAAAAGAGCACATTCCTGCAGCCATACACGACGTTACTTGTGGCATCAAGGAAAAAGATTTGCAAACACGAGTTTTGTGTCTTATTAAGGTTGAAATTCAATCTTTATTCCATCCTGATGGAGTGATGGAATAAACCTTGCGACTTACCCCTCCATTAAACAAGTTTAATGCAGTAAACCTTGCAACTTACTCCTCCATTAAACAATTCTTCAAACAGTCTTGTTGCTCACAAACTAGAATGAGGTCATCAATACACGTGTTGTGAAAATGCATATGGGCGATGAAGAAATTGATATAAGTTATTTGACCTTATACTTTGTCTTCAAGTGTCTCCGACATAGGCTTTCACTTGCATGACAACAAATAATCTATACTCTATAGCCTAAAAATTAGATCATAAAACTGATTTTTTCTTTTCTTTGGGAAGTAAAAAAATACCGATATAGATATTCATTCTCCTTTAACTAGAGAGGTAAGATTCAACAGTGACTGATAATCAACTGAAGGAGAAATTTTCATTAGTTTGCGCAAACGTTGTCCAAATATCAAAATACCTTCCCAAGGCCAGCTCCCATTATTGCGCTTGTAGGTGTCAACATTTCAGGCATTCCTGGTCCGCCTTTAGGTCCTTCTCCTCTAATAACCACAACTTTGCCCTGTAGACAAGTATTTTAAATATAGAAATGAATTAATACATGAATTTCCCCAGCTTATTAATTTAACGAAAATGAACATTCATATACTTAAAATACAGTTACCTTAAATCTTTGGGGGTCTTCAGAGATGGCAGCAATCATAGCTTCTTCTCCTTCAAAAACAAGAGCTGGACCTGAAAGTAAACAAAATTGGCTGCTTTTAGTGATCACAACTCACAAGTCATAACAAACCTAGTCACAAATGATTTGAAAGGGATAAACAATAATACCAGAGAAATACAATCCTTCTTTTCCGGTGATTTTTGCTACAGAACCATCAGGAGCAAGATTACCATACAGTATTTGGATATGCCCCGTTTCTTTGATAGGGTTTGACAATGGCCTTATTATTTGCTGGAACACACCATAAAGACTCATAAATCGAAGGAATAAATTAGAAGAATAGACTTAAATGCAATTGAACAAGAATAAACCATACCTGGCCTTCAGACAACGAGGGGAAGAGTTTGGCGTTTTCAGCAAGTGTTTGCCCGGTAACTAGAAAATAGGATTAAATAGCAAGCATGAATAAAAATACACAACAAAAGGGATTTGTTTCGGGGGCGAAAAAGGGATTTCTTACAAGCATTTTAGCAAAAACTATGCCTGGGAGCCATACCTGTGAGACAATCACCATCTAAAAGTCCAAGTTCGAGAAGGTAACGAATAACAGCAGGTGTACCGCCAACCTACATAGGCCCATAAGTTTTAAATTAGTTATATAAGCCAAATATCACGACAAGATGGGAACTTTTTCTGAATGATTTCAAAAGACAGCGTTTCACAAGTACCTTATGTAGATCTTCCATGACATATTTGCCACTTGGCTTAAGATCGGCAAGGAAAGGAACCTGATCACTGACTTTCTGAAAGTCATCCAGAGTCAAATTCACACCAACCGACCTGCAAAGAAGCATGCAACAATGTTGAGATATTTCAATTTTACGTTAGAGGAGTTATTAAAGTGATATTAGTATCTATTACCTTGCAATGGCAATAAGATGCAGAACAGCATTGGTAGATCCACCAAGGGCCATAACTGTGACCATCGCATTATGCAAAGATTTCTCAGTTATTATATCACGAGGTTTAAGGTCCATTTTAAGTAAATCAAGGATGTATTTTCCGGCAAGACGGCATTCATCCAGCTTTAAAGGGTCTTCAGCTGGTGTTGATGAGCTATAGAAGGAAAACTGTAATGAGTGCTCTTGAGAAACTCAAAATCATTTTTTTAAAAGTGCTGATCAGCATACCTGTAAGGAAGAGACATTCCCATAGCCTCGATAGCAGATGCCATAGTATTAGCCGTATACATACCACCACAAGCTCCAGCCCCAGGACAAGAATTGCGGATGACATCCATTCTCTGGTCGTCATTTATGGCTCCACTAACATATTCTCCATAAACCTACGACAAAGACAGAAAAAAAAAAATTTGAATCATGCATTGGAGGAGAAAATTTTAGATGGATCAGAATACACAGCGCCATGCCATTTCTACTATTCTGCTATAACTTTTTCTCTAATGTACAAACAAGTTAACAAACTAATATGCAAGTAGTGTTTGAGCAACGCATACAGGATATAATGCCTGATAGAAACAAGAGATAATGGCTGTTACAAATCTGATTAAAAAAAAAAAAATACTAAAACCTTTGTTTGGATGGAGGGAGTTTGAGGGTAAGGGGGAGGTGCGATTTCCTTTGTTTGGATAGCAAATTTATTTGGAGGGAAATGAAGGGGTCCAATTTCCGTCCTACAAGACGTTAAAATTCTTCCATAAAGGGTCAATTTGGAGAGTCCCTTCTCTCTATTTCCTCTCCCAACTACTTTTGCACTAACAATGCATAAATATAATCTCTCTGCAAGCATTTGTGTCACCTCATAGATATAGACGATAGCACATAACTCTGAGAGAGTCTAAGGCACAAAAGGTCATACTAGTGTGCTATGCCAACTATTAATCAAATTCTTATACGAGAAAAATTAAGACAAAGAATCTGATGAGTGAAATTGAATAACAATATTTACTGAATAGCTAGAAAAAAATTGAATATCATACCTGGAATGCACTAACAATATCGAAGGTATGACCTTGGAAATGTCCTGGCTGCAAATAACAAGCAAATGATCATCCATAAGGCAAGCAGGAATATTGATGGCGATTAAAATTTAAAAAGCTATAGATCTCACCTTAATAGTACCACCATAGATCATGATGCTTGGTCTATTAAGGCGTCCCATTGCCATGATAGTACCTGGCATCTACAAAATTACAACCGTCAAAAACAGCAAGTTAGAGTGTACCATGACTTCCATCTCATTGTATTACAAATTTACAACCAAAATTTGAGAAGTCAAACAGTAAGATTTCTAGCGAAAAAAATGTTCATAGCCTTTCTAAGACACGAGGAAACCAAACCAACAGCAACAAAGACGACATCAAAGCCTTAGTCTGAAAAACGACATGACAATGACCAAAATTAAGGGTTAGTCCAAGTGTGGTAGTAATGCAAGGGTTGATTCTAAAGCTTCTAGTGACTTAAGCAAACAATAAAGATTAGAACTGCCACAATATAATGTTGGCCACACGGCCATGACCAAAATTGAGGAGTCGTACTTACATTTTTGTCACATCCAGGGATAGAGATGTTCCCATCATACCACTGAGCAGCCATGACAGTCTCGATACTGTCTGCAATGAGATCCCGTGACTGTAAGCTGTAGCACATGCCTCTAGTACCCATAGAGATAGCATCACTAACTCCAATAGTGTTGAACCTAAATCCAATCATCCCGGCCTCATAAACTCCTTCCTTTACAGCCTCCGCCAACTTTAACAAATGCATATTACAAGTGTTACCCTCATACCAAACCGAAGAAATACCAACTTGAGGCTTGCTCATATCCTCCTCCGAGAGCCCAACCCCATACAACACTGCTTGTGCCGCCCCTTGCGCCTTGGGCTGGGTTATTTGTGAGCTGTACTTGTTCAGCTTCTGTTCAGTTTCTAATGATGCACCTGATGATGGTGAAGTTGTTGGGGCCGACACAGAGGCTACACATCTTAAAGGACAATAGCTTTGAGGGTTTCGAAGGCGTCTTGAACCACAAGGAGAGGCAATGCTCAAGCTCACATTCGGAATAACAAGCGCAGCTTGCATTTTCACTGAAGAACAATCGATTTTAAAACAAAAGTTTATATCTTTTCACAAAAAAAAAAAATCACAAGGACATTACACCTGCCTCAACAATAAAGCATGCCAAATCCCTATAACACTCCTCCTACCTCAATCTCAAAAATAGCGCAATGATATAGCCACTGCCTTTTTAACTAATGCCACTATATTGATAGGCTAATAATAATTTTTTGATTTGCTCATTGCCTTTGTAGGTCAGCCCCATATTTATCGTCTCCATACGACTTTGATGATCAATCGATGTAAACTTTCACTAATTCATTATTCAGACTCCCTCCATTCTATCTGACTGTATACAACTTTTTAAAAATCCCCCTCAAATACATTAAAACATATACAATCAAATAGAAAGGAGGAAGTATTCTTTATCTAGATACAATGTAATATCATGTTTGATTCGACAAAAACGACTACTCTTAAAATGTATAACGACTCCCTCCGACCCAATCATTTGCTTACCTTTCATTAAAATACCCCTCGCAATAAATAGAAAAGGTAAACAAATAAATGAGACGGGTAAGTACAATATCTGGTGAAATTACAGCATGCCCAATTCACAGAAACAACAAATTAACATCTTAACAACATACTATGGATTAAAGATAGACTGGGTAATACTAAAATTACCTGAATTGAATTTATTCAAAGTTTAACTGATTGAAACAGCAGTAAAATCAAAAAAGCTGACAACTTTAATAATCTCAAACAAGAATAACAAGTACTGTAAATTTTAAACCCAGAAAAATAAAGTAAGAAATGTGGATTTAATTACCTGAAGTATGGAAAGATTGATAATAAGACGATAAACAAGCACAAAAAAGGAGAGACAAGGAAAAAGACTGCGACTCGAGAGTGTGCGTGTGTTCCAGGTAGGAAAAGGCAAAAGGGGCAGCAGGGTAACACTCCTGTTCACTGTTCAAGTGTTTTAATATTTTAAAATAGTTTAGTGCATGTATTTTTTTTGTATTTTATTTAAGTGGGGGCTACTAATGGATTTTAAATTTTTTTTGGAATATATGCCCATGGCACTAGAGTCTAGAGGTAGACATCGGGTCAGATTGGGAACCCGGGATTGGGATCGGTATAGTGAGGGAGCGGGGTCGGGCTATGCCAGGTGGTCTGTTTCATGCCTGGGCTAAGACAAACTTGTGTGGGAGACCGATTGGGCAAGAGAGATCAAGCTTTTTATTTCTTCTGGTTTTTTGTGGGTTTGGGCTTTTGAAAGTGGAACTCGGCTTGGCCAAGGTCATGGGCCGGGCTGGGGCTGGGGCTCGGGCTCGTGAGATGAGAAGAAATTGGCCCACAAGTCGGGTGGTCGGGTGGTCGGGTGGAGGGCGTTTGACATGAACAAATCCTAGTACTTGAAGAAAACAAGAACAACTAAATCAGTCCGGTTTCTCTCTATTTCCTAAAAAGAAATGGAGATGTAAGTTATTTTTAATGGTTTGGATTTTATTTTGATAATATCTAACGGTTCTAAATTTATGCATAGAAATAAAGGAAAAATATGAGTGAAAAAAGTTGATTGGTGATTTGGGTGACATTCGTGTATCACTAACTAATTAGCACACAATTACTTTAGTATAAAGAAGTTGATTGTTGTAAAAGAAAAACGCCAATGTTATTGTGTAGTCCTTCATGGATTTTAATTATGACAAATGACTTTACTTCATACTAATTTTTGTACCCGTGAAAATTACGGGTGTATTTTATATTAATTGTTTAAGTTTATGCTTGATTACAACCTTATTAGTATTAAACATGTTATATTTTTGTTGGTAACACAGATTCAAAAAAATATTTTACCTGAATTATAATTCATGTAGCTTGTAACATAATTACAATTTTACAACATAATCTTGCACAATTAAATTAATATGATATTGTAGCAATAAAATAATAAAAAAATATTTATATGTTCAATTATTTGGCCATGCAATTTTACACGAGTCGTAAGCTAGCAAAATAGGATAACATTTAAAATGTAGTAAAAGTTATAATGATTAATGCAATTTTTTTTTTTTTTTTGCAAGATAACTTATTTTACAATAAAATCATACTAATTAAAATTTAGAATTTACTTTGATGTCAAATTTACTTTAAGTCGTTTAATTTATTTTAAAGTTAAAAGGACACATTTTAATGTTTGTGGTGTTCAAGTTTTTCTTTAATGCATCAAAGTACTTAAAGCTTTACTTTTTTTATTTATTTTGTAAATATGATTTGATGGTGTGGAAGTGGATTGTGTAGATAATTAAAAATGTTGATGTGGCATTAGGGTAGATGATAAATTTGTCTTTTTATTATCATATATAGATTTGTCATGTAAACGTGAATAATGTTTATGCATAAATTACTTTTTACTATTTTTACAGGTAACTTTTGAAGTTCACAAATTTTCATTTAAGACCGAAATACTTGTCTTAGGTTTAAGACTGAATAAGGGGCGTAAACAAGCTGATCCGAGCTCGGGCTTGGGTGAGCTCGCAATTGTGAGTTTACGCTCGGATCGAAGCTCGTCGAGATAAAGAAAATCGGGGTTAAGCTCGTCAAGTCATTCTCAAATAATAGTTTAGAGCTTAAGTGAAACACACGAGTTATTAGCAATTTATAGTTTTATACAAATTTTATTTATATTTTAATAAAAAAAAATTATACTTTAGAATTTAATGAAAATAATAATCTAAACTATAGAAAAAATAATAATTTAATGAAATAGATTATTATTATTAGTTTTCTTATTTATTGCACTCAAGTTTATTGTGAAACCCTCTGATATAACGAGTAGTCGAGTACTTGCTTATTTAGTATTTTCCATCATTTAACAATGCTAGTTGCCTTTGAAGTCTAATAATATTATACTCTATCCGTCTCAGTTATTTGTTTACCTGTTTATATATTCATTTTTTAATCACACGTAAGCAAATGATCGGGACAGAGGAATAATACCCTAGTACTTGAGTATCATAATACTACTCCGTACTAGACAAGCTACAATTATCATTCTACATAAAACTCCCCTCCAAAAGTCCCAACCAAATTATCACCAAGTACTCTGAGAACAATCCTCTGCAACAAAAGAAAGTTGCATTGTTTGAACATCAGTTATCACCCGCTGATTAACCTGTTGGAAGGCACCAATTACATTCACATCATTCGTCGATCGACTTAAAAACAAACAATACAAACCCGGGTTAGGTACTCCTGGAGCTGGAATTGACGAAATCACTTGACTATGTTTTACAACCATATCTGCATCGTTTCCAAAATGGAACGTAATAGTTGGGAAACTCACAGTCGCTGAATCAAATAGCGGTTCCCAACACGCTTCAAAACCGTAATCATTAGGATTTGTGATCCGTCTTAGGTAAGGATTATACGTTCCAACGTATCTTTCTATCGCGCTTTTAAAAATGTCGAAAGCATTTGAGACGAGGTAACTTAAGGCCGACCCTGAATCGAAAATAGTTCCCCCTGAATTGTTGTCGTCATCTTGTATTGTGAAGTATTGATGTGGTATGTTTAATCGTGTTTTGTCTACAGTAATGTCGATTAAATCGACGTAGTAAAAAGTTGGTTGTTTCGGATTTGTGAGTATTTGAGTGACGGACATTATCGGAGTATTTCCTATTTCAGTTCCGAAACTTAGCATCATTTGAGAATAAGCACCAACATGATCGTTACTATCTTGGAGACAGTACGAGAATCGGTATTCGCCGTAGCGGCCAAGCTGTGATATTAATGAGAGATCTCCTTTCCCCATTCCTAAGACTCCGGTTATCGGATTGTTGTAAACATTGGCTGTAAGTAAACGTAACAATCTCAAATAAGTGACGAGTTCAATATACGGTACTTCTTCTGTCTTAGTTAATATTTTAATTTTACATTTATTTTATTTTGGGAATGGAAAAATAAAGCAAACGTGATTTAGTCATCGAAACACAATCTAAAGGAGCAATTTTGTAACACAATCAATCTTAATGTTATCTTATCCTATACTTCCTCTAATCCAATTAATGTACCCATTTGTTTCTTTGGAGGTCAGCTTTTGAAAACTTTACATTACTACATAAAAATTCAAAAAATAAATTAATTAAATATAACCTGTCCAGTTTTGTTTTGAATATCTTTCAAATATATTATTTGTAAAAAACATATATAAATAAAAGGTGAAAAACACGGTTGAAGTATCGTATCGAAAATCACCCAAAACCGTATGAGTACATTGAATTGGATTGCAGGGGTAAGTCCAAATGTTGCAATTACAGGAAATAGATTAAATGAGTAAAAATGTTGTGATTTCAAAGAATTACTCTGTTTTAGAGTGAATATCTTTTAAATTGTTTATGCAAAATAAAATCTTGTAAAAATACGTACATAAAGTTAAACATTTGCATGTTCATCATATGGGTACATGCATATAATGAAGCTACTTTTCACTATTTACGGTTATAATTTTACCTTTGAAATAATACCAATGAAGTCTGATGTACCTTTAACGTAATACCTGATGTATAATCTATTTACTTTTTTTTTTTGGAAGCTGTAAAATTATAGAGTTAATACATGCCCATCACACTTTTAGCAAAATGTTAGTGTTATAGTAATTTTATGTACAAGACATGTGAAGAAGAGATTAATGAGGTTGTGATAAACTTACCTGCATGGAAGTTACTTGTTTCAATGGTACAAACGAAAATGAGTCCATGGATGATATCATCAAACAAAAATGGAGACGGAAACGTGAAGGTTTCAGTCGCCAAAATTCCGTTCATTGTTGTTCCATCTACGTAGCTATTCGTTACCGTGCAATGATCTTGGTAACATTGCCCAACGGGACATTGATTACACGGATACTGTTGATAGGTTTGAGATCTTGTCCGCGGAAAAAGAGGTGAATTTTGATAGGAAACAATTTCTACATCCTTCACATTGTGTCCACGTGAGATCGCTTCCAGGATCAAAAAGAAGATAAACGTTTTGGTATGGATTATTAACATCGGAGAATTGTCCGAGTCCTAACGTGACATAATAAACAGCACCACTAGATTTTCTCATGTCAGGTGCCATATCTGGCTTACGGTACCTAGACACGTCGCCTTCTCGACTGGTGTTGTTCTTATTAGCGAGGTTACGCATTCTAGATTTTGACATGGCTAACAATTTTTTCGTTCTCTCTAAATCAGTAAGTTTGGGTTGATACGTTGGTGACTTAGGGGAGTTTGAATGAATCATCCTCAAACTTAAACCCTTGTAATTTTGTTTTTGTATTGTGCGGATTGATTGAGTAAATTCACACAAAAAAACAATGGTTAGTAAAGATAAATGGATTAGCCGTAATACGGTTGGTTTAAGTCTAGTCACAGCCATATTTTTTTATTTTTTTTTGGTACAATAGAGGGGTGAAGTCCCGTGAAGAAAAACTAATTAACTATTACACGGGGACAGCTATTCCAATAATATCTTCACCAAGGATGCTGTGGAGACAATGCGAAGGGTCTAAAATGGATAAATTGAGCTATGTTTAGATGATGGATGTAGAATGAGCTTCTTCACATGCATGTGTATTTATACTACACTGTACTCGTTCGGTCATATTCATTTGTTTACCATTCTTATTCTTTATAAGACGTATAGAGTATTTTTTGTTTAAAGATAAAAACAAGAAAGATGTATTAATAGGAAAATAACTCCTAGATTTATCATAACTTGTTTCTTAATTCATGAAGTTGAGACATGCATTTTTATTAATAATCTCCTAGAACCCCTAGTAATCTTGTTGATACATTTGAAAGTACGTAACTAGAATAAAATAAAATAAATCATCATTATTATGTAAAATTATTTGTTGATTCTTCCATGAATCCTTGATGGTTTTAGTAATTTGATTATGCCAGGCATTTTCTTTGTGAACAAATTTGTGTTGTTCCGTTAATGTTACCTTGGTTGAAAAAGTAAGAAGATTTATGAGTTTTTTCTTTGGGTAAATTAAGTTATCTTCTGTCGACAACCATGTATAATTTCCTCATTCTTACGGATGCTTGTCTTCCGTCGACAATCGTGTATAATTTTTTCATTTTTGCGGGTACTTTCACAGAAAGGTTAATGGCTGACCAAAGAATTTAATACTTCAAGATTAAATGATGCTTCAACATGTAAAGTTAACCCAACTTGAGTACTCAACCATCTCATTTTCTAAGGTATACCTGGTTGGTACGGTGTTAAATCTGACACGGATTACGTCAATTTTAATTTCGGGTCATCATCGATCTTCATATTAAATTCTTTGGTTGATTTTTAGGTTTTTTTTTGTCGAGTTTTCTACTTATATCCAGGCACGATGAAATCATTTTTATATAGATACCATTGTATTTGTTATATACGGATCAGATCAAAGTAATTGATTGGCTTTATGACGGCGTCTCCCTCTTCTCCTTTGTATTGTATTGTATTGTATTGGCCTTGTAACACATCCGAAAAGAATGTCGTCGTTGCAAATCATACAATGGTTTTATTTGAGTTTTTGTGCGACCTTCTGCACAACATTACTCTATTTATCAAACTGCATATTATACAAAATGTTACCTGTAGAACACTACAATCCAATGTAGAAGACCACCATCCAATTGATCTTGAAAAGTTGCAAAGTAATCCAAAAATACATGCTATAATAATTACACCCTACATTGCCAAAAACATGAACGTAAACCTTCTGATCGATATTCGACAAACAAATCGAAGAGAAACTATTTGACAGAGAAGATCAATTACATAGTATTGAATCGAAAAGATAGGGTTTTATTGAGAAATTGCATAAATAATAACAGACTACTAAACTCCGCCCCCAAGTCCCAACCAAATTATCAATCACCAAGTACTCTGAGAACAATCGTCTGCAGCAAAAGAGAGTTGCATTGTTTGAACATCAGTTATCACCCGCTGATTAACTTGTTGAAACGCGCCAACTATATTCACATCGTTTGTAGCTCGACTTACAAACAAACAATACAAACCCGGGTTAGCTACTCCCGGAGAATGAATTGTCGAAATCACTTGATCTGGTTGTACAACCATATCTGCATTATTTCCAAAATGGAACGTAATAGTTGGGAAACTCACAGTCGGTGAATCAAAAACCGGTTCCCAACACGTCTCAAAATCGTAATCATTTGGATTTGTGTTCCGTTTTAGGTAAGGATTATTCTTTCTAACATATTTTTCTACCCCTCTTTCCAAAATGTCGTAAGCATTTGAGACGAGGTGACTTACGCCTGACCCTGAATCGAAAATAGTTCCCCCTAAATAACTGTCATGTGGTATTGTAAAGTATTGTCGTGGTATGTTCAATCGTTTTCTGTTCACACTAATGTCAATTAAATCGACATAGTAAAAAGTTGGACGATTTGGATTTGTGAGTAATTGAGTGACGGACATTATCGGAGTTCTTCCAATATCGGCTCCGAAACTTAGGAGCATTTGAGAATAAGCGCCAACATGATCGTTACTATCTTGGAGACAGTACGAGAATCGGTATTCGCCGTAGCGTCCAAGCTGTGATATTAATGAGTTCTGTCCTTTACCCATTCCTAAGACTCCCGTTATTGGATTGTTGTAAACATTGGCTGTGCGTAATAAACTCCAATAAGTGAACAACGTATACGAATACTTCATCGGTCTCAGTGAATAGTAATTTACGGAGAGAGTACAATATAAGGAGTAATATAGTAACACAAACCAAAGATGCAATTTTGATAGCATGTATATGTAATCGGTTTTTCTAAAATGTATCCTAAAGACACATGTTAAGATAATTTAAATAAAAGTTTTGCATTAAATATGACATTAAAATCTGAAAAATTATTACATTAATATTATAAGGAATTTATTTTAGCTTACTAAACTTAGTACATTTTTTTTTTGTTGTCGACCAGGAGTATTTCATCCGCAAGAGTCAGGAGTCGAACTCCTGATCACTTGTTTAAGAGATGAGAGCCCTTACCACTCACACCAACCAACTTTGGTTAAACTTATTAATCAAATTAATGCTTTTTAGAATTATTTTACTTGATTTAGGGTTAATTTTCGTTTAAGAAATATTGTTAAAAAAGAAATTTTTTATTGCAAATAATGAAAATGAAAGTTAACACGCATGAAAACTTTATTTGCATTAAATTTAATGGTTTTAAGTTTAAAAATTATCCTCAAAATATTTTTCATAAAAATTTAAATTAAACCACAATACTTTTTAATGTTGCGATTAAACCAATAATTAGTTAAAATATATAAAACTCTAAAAGATAAAACAATGTTGCGATTTCAAAGAATTATTAGAGTGGATATCTCTTAAATTGTTTAAGCGAAATAATAATAGTCTTGTACAAAAATACGTGCATAACGTTAAAACATTTTGCAAGTGCACCTGCGTACATGCATATAACGAACTTTTTTCCAAAATGGGTGTTTTTGACAAATTTATTAACGAAATGGGTTGAGTTTGTAATTAATTACCCAAAATGGGTCCACGTCATCACCGAAGCTAGCTTTGGAGGCAAGTCGCCAAGGCGGATGACGACTTAACATAAAGAACACCCAAACCTGAAGTTTGCATTAAAAAAGTTGCACAGGTTCAAGTCGCCATGGGGGTGGCGACTTGAGTCTAAGTCGCCATGGCGGATGACGACTTGATTCGTTGTATTTATATCTGACACTTCAATAGACTCAAGAATAAAAAAATAAAAAAAATAAAAAAAAAATTGGGAAGTAGTCGCCAAGCGGGATGGCGACTTGGGTAAATTTTTTTTTTTTTTTAGTCCATTGAATAGGGGGAAGGATAATACAACGAACCAAGTCGCCATCCGTCATGGCGACTTGGACCCTTAATACAGCTTCGTCTAAACCGAGCCTACGTGGACCCATTTTCGGCAATTAATTTAGATTTCGACCCATTTTATTAATTAATTATTGAAAAACACCCATTTTGAAAAAAAATTTAAATATAACTCTATATTCAAGCAAGAAAATTGAACTTCCAGATGTGTTGAGTCCCTAATAATCAAATGCAGATTAGGATCCTATGGATGGAATCAGAATCCGTCTTGTTAACTGCCAAACATCACAAAATACTTTAGACTAACTCATGACATATTGTTCATCTCATAAGCGTATAAAATAATACAGTACAACACAGGGTTACAACTATATCAAGCCCATAAGACATATAGGAAAGACGGGCCTAAACACTAGTAATCTCGTTACCCCCCTCAAGTTGGAGCACACAGTTCAGGATGCTCAACTTACCAAGCAAGTACGTGAGATGAGTAACACCGAGCATTTCGTAAGAAAATCTTCAAGTTGTTCAGTAGCAGACACATGAGACAGGGTAATGAGACCATCTTTAATAGCATCAAATTACAATTATTTCTATGCTTGGTACACTCGTGACGGGGTTTTGAGATATGGGTTTGAAAGCATCAAAACATTCCTTTTAGCTGCCTGTAAGCCCAAAAAATGAACATGATTTGTTCAAGAAGAGAGTTCAGGACAACGTATAACTTCACCGATAAAACGATCCCCCTCAATCAAACCTTTCCCTTCAAAGCCACCAGAATCTTGTGTCTGGGCATTACTTGGTTCTCCAAGCTACAAGTTAGCAGTATAAATTGGGAAAGGAGAGTACAATTTTAGAAGTTATTGACCAGAAAGTTAAATTTAATGCAACTTTTAAAGTTGGTAAAGAGACGCATTAAAAATATATTATATTAGTGTTGTAGGAAAGATTTCAAGTTAGCATAATCCTATCAATCACCCCTCCAAATTTCTTTAAGAAAAAAATATATATTCTCAAAGCAATGAAGAAGCAATAGTAGACAATGGACCCCAAGTAAATGAGCATGGAGTAACAAATACGAGTATTCTCCCTATTCCAATTGTATACAT